>JAOUQZ010014836.1:0-15371 GCA_028564935.1 Neosilurus hyrtlii
CCAGATCTGCTCCTTTACCTAATAAAAGCCTGTTAACAAAATGCTTGACTAAACAAGTAGGTTTTCAGCCTAGTCTTGAAAACAGAGACTTTGTCTGAGTCTTGAAGATTAACTGGAAATGTTCTGTCTATGCATGGATTCTATTGGACCGATCCTACTGACTCTGGCTCTTGGGACATGCAATGTCTCCACTCTGGTGGGGAAGGAGCCAGGGCTGGTGTGTGAGGTTGAGAAATACCAAGCAGATATATTTGGGCTCACATTGACGCATAGCATGGTCTCTGGAACCACTCCTCTCAAGAGGGGCTGGACCTTATTCCATTCTGGAGATGCCCACTGGTAAAGGCGGTGAGCTGGTGAGGGCATCCTTGTTCCCTTGGTGTCCACATGTTGGGGTTCTCCCTGGTTGATTAAAGGGTAGCCTACCTCCACTGTTGGGTGGGGGGATTGGGTCCTGCTACCTCAGTAATAGAGTTACAGAACATGGCCACAAACCATGATATTACCATGACATTACCAAATGTTGTTAGTGCTTATGCACCAAATGACAGTTCAGAATACCCACCCAATTTGGAGTCCTTAGGGGGTGTGGTAGACAGGTCCCTCACTGGGGACTTCCTCCTTATCCTGGAAGACTTTAACACCCATGTGGGCATTGACAGTGCGACCTGGATGGGTGTAACTGGTAGGTACAGCCTCTCCGATCTTAATCCGAATGGTGTTTCATTGTTGGACTTCTGTGCTTGAACATAATGGATACATAGGTGCACTTTGTACCAGAACACCCTAGGCTGCAGTTCAATGATCGACTTTGTAGTCATGTCATCAGACTTGTGGTCGCGTGTTCTGGACAATTGGGTGAAAAGAGAAGCTGAGCGGTCAACTGATCTGGCTCCAATGGCAGGGGGAGGCTGCCCTCCAGACCTGGAAGACCCAAGGGTGTAGTCAGGGTATCCTGGGAATGTTTGGCAGAGTCTCCTTTCAGAAGGGCTCCCATCTGAACTATTACCACATCCCAAAGGAGGCAGGGGACATAGAGTCTGAATGGGCAACGTTCTCTACCTCTATTACTGAGGTGGCAGCCCGGCGCTGTGACCAGAAGGTCATTGGTGCCTGTTGTGGTGCCAACCCTCGAACCCCGTGGTGGACTTCTGTGGTGAGGGGGCCTTCAAGCTGAAAAAGAAGGCCTATCAGGTCTTTTTGGCCTGCGAGTCTCCTGAAGCAGCAGACAGGTACAGGCCAAACATGCTGCAGCCCAGGCTGTCACCCATACAACATCTCAGGCATTGGATGATTTTGGTGAGGGCCTGGAAAGCAACTATTGTTTTGCCTTGAAAAGGTTCTGGACCACCATCCAACACCTCAGAAGTAGGAAGTATTACAGTGGGAGTGGTGAGCTGCTCACATTGACTGTAGATGTTGTCGAGAGCTGGAGGGAATACTTCCACCAACACATCACCAACATTAACAACAGATGACAACAGTCTGCTCGTCACTGAAGAAGGTCACCAAGGGAGTCAAAAAGCTTCTCTGTGGCTGGGCTCCAAGTGTGGACAAGATCCACACTCAATACCTCAGGGCTGTGGATGCTCTAGGACTGTCTTCATTGACACATCTCTGCAACATTGTGTGGTCATCGGGGGTCATACCTCTGGATTGTCAAACCAGGGTGGTAGTTAAAAAAGGGCAATTGAGGGGAGTGTTCCAAATATCATGAAATAACACTTCTCAGCCTATCCAGGAAAGTATTCAGGAGTACTGGAGTGAAGGATCTGACTAATAGTTGAACCTTGGATTCAGAAGGAACAATGTGGTTTTCTTCCCAGCTGTAGCTTTGATCCGCTTTACACAATCTACAGGATCCTGGAAGGAGCATGGGAGTTTGCCCAATCTGTTTACATGTGCTTTGTGGACTTAGAGAAGGCTTTTGACTATGTCTCTCAGGCTATCTTGTGGAGGGTGCTCTGGCAATATGGTGTAATGGACCTGTTGCTATGGGCAATTCAGTCTCTACCACCAGAGCCAAAGCTTTGGGAACAACAGGTAGAATTCATTTCCAGTGAGGGTTGAACTCTGACAAGGCTATACTTTATCACCAGTCCTGTTCATATTTTTAATGGACAGAATTTCTATGTGCAGCCAAGCTGTTGAAGGGTTCTGGTATGATGGCCATAGGATCTCATCTCTGCTTTTTGCGGATGACATTGTCCTCTTAACTTAACATCAAACCGGGACCTCCAGCACTTGTTGGAGCAAGTACCAGCTCAGTGTGAAGTGGCTGGGATGAAAATCAGCATTTCCAAGTCTAAAACAATGAATCTCAGCCCGAAAAGGGGGAAATGTACCCCCCAGGTCTGGAATGAGGTCCTGCCCCAAGTTAAGGAGGTCAAGTATTTTGGGGTTTTGTACACGAGTGAGGGAAGCATGGAACGGGAGATCAACAGGCAGATTGGTGCAGCCTCTGCTATAAAGTGGAGCTTGTACTGGTCCCTCGTGGTAATGACTGAGTTGAGACAAAAAGCAAAGCTCTCAATTTACCAGTCAACCTATGTTCCCACCCTCACCGATGGTCACGAGTTTTGGGTAGTGACCGAAAGAACATGATCGAGGATACAAGCGGCTGAAATGAGCATCCTTTGCAGGATGGCAGGGCTGTCACTCAAAAATAAGATTAGAAACTTGGCCATCTGGGAGGAGCTTGGAGTAGAACTGCTGCTCCTCCACGTTTAAAGGAGCCAGTTAAGGGGGCTCGGGCATCTGATTGAAATGCTTCCTGTCATCTCTCTGTGAATCAAGTTGTGACAATTTACACAGATCTCTGTTATGTCTTTAGTGTAGACCATGACTTGGGTATTGTTGAAGAAAAACATATATACTATGTGGAGTAGGCTTTAGGTAATATATCATGAGATAAAGTAAAATATATACCCTGTGTAGCTTGATCTTAAGAAACTCTATAATGTCTTAATCAGCATTTATGTCAATGTAGTCTGCCTGATTTACCATTAGACTATGATATGTAGCTACTTAGCATGTAAACCTTATTTAATAATAAATGAACTATGTAGGCTAATGTTTAACCCTGGAGAACCATGGGCCTGTGTGTACCAGTAAAATAACCACACTTAGAGACAGAAAACAGTGCAATAGCAAGTTTATTAAAGGTCAAAGGTCAGTCAGCCAGTCCAGATGGATTATAGGAATGGGGTGCAGGCCAAGAGGAAGCATTTCAGATGGCGAGGTTGGTGAATAACTGTGTGAAGGGAGAAAGTTGTGGCAATCTGGGGAGTACCCCCCTGAAAAACTTGGGGAGACATTTGGTGTTGGGGAAAAATCCCAACAATTCACCTAGGTGGATTGATCCTGAGTGGCAGGTGGAGTTTGGGTAGAATGATCACCGATGACAGCAGGAGGATGTAGAGCAGGAGGAATGAGTTTGGGTTGAACCCCAGAAAAGTTAGAGGATGGCCAAATGGCATAGAGAAACTCCAAAAAATCAGCCAAAGGATAGTGGCAATGGCAATGAGATGTAGATGCGTCGGGCTGACGGACCTGTGACATAAAGGAAAAAAAAATTTGTGGTTGAGGGAGAGTTAAGCACCAATGAAATCTTAATTGGAACTTAGCAATCAAATTAGGAAACTCCATTGTGGAGGACAAAAACATAACAAGAACCTAGCAATCTAATTAGGAAAACTCAATTATAGAAGGAAATGCTGTAGACTGGACACAGGGACCAATGTAAAGATGAATACACATCAAGGCAGAAGATATGACACTACTAACATAAGAATAACAGTGTACTAACACACATAAAGAAGAATGATATTAGCTAACCTATTAATCATAGTATTTAGGAAAAGTATAAAATAGCTACTGAAGAGAAAAACTTTAAAAGAGAAGGAAATACACTTACCCATAGTTGAATGGTTGAAAAGATGAGGCAGAACAGATAGCCACAGGAGGAATCAAATCAGGAGGTCTTCACTGTCCACAAGAACAAATTACAATGAAGAAAAACATGGAAGAGAGGCGCTTATGAAGGGAGCGCCAATTTTTTTAATAAAAACTCCTAAATCAGCTTGAAAATAAGGGAAATTAACTAAGAAAAAAAGGCAGTGACATAAAGAAATGAGATCATACTAAGGGCGTAATTAGATAATAAGGGGCGTAATCTAAATGAATAAGAAAAATGTCTAAGTAATTAGACACACACAGACACACACACACACAGAAAAGAGAGCCTCTGTAAGAAGACAGTTAATTAAAATACACAGGCGAAAAAGAGAAATTAAGCTTAAAATAATAGCATTGCAGTCTAAGAAAGCAATAATGAAATGATAGCATGGTTGACAGAGGCTGAGGAAAGGTTATTAAAACAGACTGAAGGAATTAGAACTCATTTCTGGAACAAACGGTTTGGTAGAAATGAGAAGGGTGAAGAAACATATTAGTCAGAAAGACAAATTGGGCATAAATTGTGGCAGTTAACAGAGTGGAAAGGGCTAGAGGAATTCAAACACCAATTTTCTGATATACATTGGGAGGATAAACTCCAAGCTCTTTGGAAACTCAGTCTTATAGGTCCAGTATTGAAACAGATAATAGAACAATCTGATCTGCAAAGTGCGTGTGTAACATTATCTGAGGTCGTTCGCATATCGAATCCCCAATCAGAGGGTGATAAACCTAAAATAAAATTAGTGAGGGAAAGATCAGTGCAAAAGGGATATTGTTTAGGGCTAAAGATTATTGTCACAGTTGAACCCAGGTGGGTATTGTGGGAGAGAGGTGTGGCAACATCAATACTGATTGACAGAATAAATTCATTAACGGATCACAGTGGAAGAAACCCACTGCTACCAGTTACTGCTAACAGTTAATATAATTTTTGCACAGTTATCTTGGAAATATTGACCAGGTGACACAGCTGTTCTATCCCCAGGTCATAAGAAGCATTGAGTATAGAACAAGAAAGAGGGGTGTAATGAGTATGGAGGAACTACCAACCACAGCCACCAGGGTCGTCATGTTAAAACATAACAAGGCAAAGAAGGATATTGAAAAGTATATAAGAAAGTAAAATAACCAAACACAAAGAGAGTTGCAATGGCCAATAACAGGTACATTTAATGTAGAAAAATGTGAAAAGATGAAGCAAAGAATAGAAAGTTAGGGAGTAATAAAAAGGGAGAAAGGTGAAAAAAACAGATAAGAAGAAAAAGATAGTAAAATGGTTTTTGGAAGGAGAGTTACAAAGAAAGTTGAAAGAAGAGAGAGAAAGAGAGAAGCTGTCAGCCCCACCAGCACAGGAACATGAGGAGCAGGGAAAGCCACCTCCATATAGAGATGTGCACAATGCACACATAGCAGGAATATACCCACTCATCATACAAGATGGAAAGGTACAAGAAGTAGAGCTAGAAATAGTGGGAGGACAGTTTAAGGGCAAAGTGTTACTCAATCCCACAGACAATGGGGAGACAGGAGCAGCAGTGCTCACTGAAAAGAAGGATTGCAATACATGCGGGTGGAACAGCAGAGGGGTACCAAGGGACAGGACAGGAGGAGAGGTACCCCAGGACCACAAGAAATATGCAAAGATTCGAGGAGGAGACAGCAAGGGGGACAGTGTATGAGCACATATCATCTGAAAACACCAGGTCCTACAGTGAAATTGCAGAGATGCAGAGAAACATCAAAGTGGCATGGGGTTCGGTGAAAGAGACATCCCTGTACTACACGAGCACCCCAAGACCTGGAGGAATAAGAGAAAAGTACCTACAGTGGGAAAAGTATGACGAGCGGGAAAAACATTATGACCAAGTGAGCAGGAGATGTAAAGGATCTGAAGGAAGTAAGAATGACTCAGATCTGACCCCATCAATGAAGGAACAGTTCCACATGCGACTGGATGCAGTGGACAGTCGAATAACAAAAATGGAAAAAGCCCTTCGGCCTATGACCCAGCTAGAGCCCAGGTCAAGCCTAAGGACAAGAAGCGAACTATACCAAGCAGAAGAAGAACTGAATAAAACACAACAGAAGAAGAAAGTGAAGGAAGAAGAGGGGAGACGGGGACAACAGAAAAAAACAAGAAACAAGTCAAGGGTTGAAGGACAGCACAGGAAGTGCAATAAAAGTATTAGAAGCTACAAGTAATGGGATAGACACACTTGACCGGGTACAGGAACTGCAGGATGTGGTAGACCATGTGGTGGGGAAAACCCCCAAAATACAAGAGAAAAGAGACGACCGAACAAAAGAAAGAAAAAAGGAGGGGAAAAGGGCATCTTGCAACACCATGATACTACTACTCCACGGCAGCGAGATGGAATGAAGAGAAGGGATGCTACGAGTACCCAGAAGAATGGAAGGAGGAAAGAGAACGTAATGACGATGATGATGACTATAATAATCTGGGGGTATTTGAGAACCTGATACAGCTGGACATACCAGCCCCAACTTCACAGTACCCAGTAATGGTAAAAGGCAATAATATGGTTTATATCCCATGGTCGTTCATGGACCTGACAGGAATAATTAGCAGACTGCCAAGCATCTGTGAAGTAGCTCAAAAATGGATTACAAGGTTCAAAAAACAAACAAATGGTCACAATCATTAGGAAAGGCAAAGATGATGGAAATATTCACAAATGCTGGCTTACTGATGATGACCAATACACAGGCATATGACACAACACCAATTACCACCAACAGAAACAGGCTATGGAAAGCACTGCAGGATGCCTGTCCAACCAGGGCAAACCCTGGGAAGGTGGAAAAGATAACAATGGGGGAAAACGAGAATGTGGCAGAGTTTATACTAAGGCTACAGAGGGCTTGGAGAGAGGAGATGGGAAGCACATGGGACGAAACTCCAACCACTCAATCAATGTTCCGTGTAATGATAAAGAACGCCATCCCAAAAGAAGCTCAGGACAAGCTGGCAGATATAGTGGAACTAAATACAATGCCATGGGCCTCATTCCAGGCCAATGTGATACACTGTATGGAATGACACAGACACAAGGAAAAGGAGATTAAAAAACCTGCTAAGGACTTGATAATGGAACTTCACAAAGCTGAACTGAGTGAACCAGCTCGTAACAAGCAAAAGAGCATGGAATGAAAGAAGGAGGAAAAGAATACAGTGAAGCAAGCAGCCGTAATGGTGACTCAGGCAACCGCACAGCCAGCAACCCAGCCTGCTCCTGCAATGCCACAACCAACAGCTATGATACAAACTGTTCTAGCATATGCACCCCAACAAATTTAACCAGCTTATTACACACCACCACTTATGCCAATGTATCCCCCTGTCCAACAATACCCACCTCGGAATCAATGATGGAACTATGGACAAGGAAGAGGTCATGGAGGAGGATTCTGGCAGCAAGCCCCAAGAGGAAGAGCTCCAATGAACCAAGGTGGAAGAGGAGGAGGATGCTGGGTGTGCCAAATCATATGAAGCAAGACTGTCCACATGCCCACCAGCAAGGAGGACAACCCCAAGGTACTAATCCTCCACAGAGCCAAGGATGGCAAACTACTAATCCTCCACAGAACCAAGGATGGCAAGGTCAAGGGACCTGGATGGGACCGTAGATGGCCTAACCAACCACCCCAAGGGTCATTTAACTTGGAAACAGGCCCTATGGGGCCTCTCCCAGAGGACATCTGAAGAAGCCCAGAGAAGCCAGAGGGGGAGCTGGTGCAGTATGCCACCTCACTGTACCCAGAACAAGAACCTAATGTCCTAGGAGCAGTGGGACGATGAATCAAGGCACCATTTATAATCGACACAGGTGCAACATATACAACTATAGCAAGAGAAGGCTTAAAGCTCTACCTTTCCAGCAAAGCAGTAAAAATGATAGGCTTCTCAGGGAAAATACAGACTTTGCAATTAACCAAGCCACAAGAACTAGAAATTCAAGGGTTAACTATTCAAGCACCGCTACTATATGCATGAGACACCCCAGCAAAATTACTTGGAAGAGTGTGCTCTGTAAAATGGGAGCTAAAATACACTGTGGAGTATGGTAGAACTCCCAGAACACATGGTCCAACAATGTCTCATGATGGAAATTAAACTAGAGAAATGCGAAATGGACAGAGTACATTGGCTAGAACTTGATAACCCACCTGATGGAACAAGAAATCTGTATGAAAAGTGGAAACCATGGCTGACTAAAATGAGACCTAATTGTCAACCTAGCTGAGACCCATGGCACTGCACTATGATGTACAATGAAAAAGGGCAAAATGAAGAATATGAAGCCCTGTGGGATGAATTGGTAGCCCCTGCAACATACATCCCAAGAACTACAAGTTTCATAGTAGGGCCCCAAGGAGTTGGAATACCATGGTTGAAATACCACCACAGCTCAACTATTGGTATCAAGTTGTAGATGCACCTCATGTTTCCTTGCTGCTCGGGCAAAATGTTAAGTCAAAAGAGTTAGGGCCAATGGTGAAAGAAGCAAAACAGGTTGAACAGTGGACACGGATAAGTCAGAAAGTTAGTGTGTCTCCAGATAAGAAGTTTCTCAGGATAGAGCAGTCAGCAGTAGATGAAGTAAGACCACAATCAGTTCTAATAAGTAGGACATGGGACATAGGGACAGAAGAAAACAAATTCAAACAGCTACCCTAGAGAGTGGAAGACCAAGAACTTACAGAGGAAGAAAAGGAAGACACGCTAGCACAGGTACCATATCATTTATAGACTAAACACCCAACAGATGTAGGACTGGTTAAATCAGCAGGACTAGTTAAAATACAACTAAAACCAGGAGCATATTTGCCATAGCAGAAACAGTATTCATTATCAAAAGAGGCGATAACAGGGATAAAGCCAACAATTGAGAGACTAGTGGAAGCAGGAGTCTTAATTCCAACTCAGAGCCAATGCAACACTCCCATCTTTTCGGCCAGGAAACCAAATTCAGACAAATGGCGATTGGTCCATGATTTGCAACTTGTAAATAAAGTAGTAATAGCAGAGAAACCGGTGGTTTATGATCCACACACCCTGTTGTCTAACATTCCAGAAGGAACAAAGTGGTACATTGTTATTGACCTATGTTTAGCATTCTTTAGTGTTCCCCTACATTCAGATTTACAATTTCTGTTTGCCTTTACCGACAGCAGTATACATATACCTGCCCCAAGGATATTGTGAAAGTCCATCTGTCTTTAACCAGGTCTTAGCATGAGACTTAGCTGATTTAGAGGCAAGTTCAACAGTTCTACAATATGTGGATGATCTTTTGGTTTGTAGCCAAACTACAGAGCAATGTGTGAAGGACTCCATGACAGTCCTAAAAATCTTGGCAGAAAATGGTCACAAAGTAGCTAAGGACAAGTTATAGTTCTGTCAACCAAAAGTAGAGTACTTAGGTAGAGTGCTCAAAGGCACTATATGAAAAATATCTCCCAACCATGTGGAAGCAATCCGCAAGGCCCCTAAGCCTCAAACTGTACAGCAAATGCTATCTTTTTTGGGTCTAGCAGGATTCAGTAGACCATGGATCTGTGACTTCGCTATGAAAACACAGCCCCTCAGAGACATAGTTTAAGCAGCAGACCAAACAAAATCAAGCGCTGAATTGATGTGGTCAGAGGATGCAACAGCAGTATTTGATATGCTAAAAGCTGACTTATCATCAGCACCAGCACTGGCGTGTCCTGACTATGGTAAGTCATTCCATTTGTATGTATCTGAAAGGAAAGGGTTTGTATCAGCCGTATTAGCACAGGAACAAAAATGAATGGGAAAAAGACCCATAGCATACTATGGCACAGTGCTTGATAGTGTGGAGAAGGGCATGCCACCATGCTATCAAGGATTGGCAACGGCAGCATTTGCCTTTCAAAAAGCATATTCAATCACAATGGGACATCCAGTGACTCTATATACGTCATGCACTGCACACTTTGTTGACTAGCCAGAGTTTTAAAATCACGAATGCTAGACAAATGGGCTATGATGTTGTCCTATCAGCCCCAGAATTGACAATTGAAAAATGCTGCACTATAAATCCTGCAGACAGGTTAGTGCTCCCACAAGAGGGAGCCCCACATAAGTGCATTAAAGAGGTAGAAAAGTACCTAGAAGCTAGAGCAGATTGGGAAGCTGAAGCACTACCAAATGTGGACAGATCATGTTATCATGCTAATGAGGGAAACATAGCTGGATATGCAGTAGTTAAGTTTAACAAGGACTCTGAATTGTTTGAAACAGTACTGACAGTAGCAGTGCCACAACCATGTTCTGCCCAATTGGATGCAATGCAGCAGCAGATGAGGCAGTGAAAAAGGCTGCTATGGGAGAAGGGACATGCAAAATAGGATTGATGGAAGCAGGGGAACCTGGAGAGAGTGAGCAGATGCAGGTAACAATAGATGACATTTAGGAGTTTCAAAGAACTGCCACAGCATCAGAAAAAGAGTTGTGGAAAAAGTGAGGAGCAGTCTTAGACTCACAGTCAGAAGTATGGAGGAGTTGTGATGGTGTACTAGTAGATTTATTAACCCACTAGGATTTATTCTGATGCTAGTCAAAGAGGCACATGGGGTAGATCATTGCGACAGGAGAAAAATCATTAAGACAATTAAAAAAAACTGGTGGTCCCCATACTTAGCCAGTATGGTGGACAAAGTTTTGAGAACATGTGAAATTTGTGCAACACAAAATGTCAGGAAACACTTCATAGCACCTCTAGGTCACATACCACAACCAGACAGACCATTCAGACACCTAGTAATAGATTTTGTAGACATGACCGAAAGGAAAGAAGGGAAAAGGTACATTTTGGTTGTAGTAGACAGTTTTAGCAGGTAGATTCACATGAGGGCCCTATAAAGGCCCCAGCCTGGAACAATTAAAGAGCGAATTGGTTAGTTATGTGAAACATTTAACACATATATACAGAACTTTGTATTCACAGGTCAATGCTGCCATGCATGGGCCAAATGTAGAGCACTTCACCAAGTGGAGCCAGGAGACTATGTCTTTATCAGAATATTCAAGAAAAAGTTCTGGAAGCATCCCGGAGGAAAGGACCATTTAAAGTGGTGCTGGCAACACCAACAGCAGTCAAGGTAGAGGGCATTGGTACCATCTAAATCATTGCTGCAGGGCTCCCACAAAAAACTCTGACGACGACACTAAACCTTAAGATATAGACCAACCAGATGCACCTGCCTACAACACATAGGGAAAGGAAAAACAGCCCAAAAGAAAGACAACACCCCAAATACAGGAGCCACTTAAGCAACTGAAGGCTCACTCACACCAGAGTTTGAACCAAGGGTATACTAACTTTCTGAGAGAGCACCACCGGGACCCCCAGATAAGAACCGACCCGGCCCATCGGGCTACATACCTGCACCAAAGCCACTAGAGCCCGATCCATTTAGCATGCTAAACCTGGCTGATGTAGCTGTCCCAGACCTAGGGGACCCACTTAATATAGCAGACCTCGGTTACCCAAGTTTAGCAGATATTGCCCAGTCCATAGGTTTCACTGTAGAGCAAGAATAAAGATAAAAGATAGGACAGAAAATATGGTCAGATTGGTCCAACATGATTTATAAATCACCACCTCAGATAACACTTACTCTATTAATTGCTATAGCTATAGGATATGTATTAGCCATTGTCATAATTGGGAAGGGTATGTCAGGAACATTTGACTCAGATGAGTCAGTCGAAAAAAACCTATCACATTATTTCACAACCATGATGACAGTAAACTGTTCTAGTCCCACACAGTCAACAATTACCTGACAAATTAGAGAAAGGACAGGTTCACAGAATGGTACTTATGGGCAGCCTCAACCCTTACTCAGGCAGTGTAAAAGAATTGGGTCCCTGTTGAAAAAACCTAGGTGGGTCCCCGCGTCCAGTGAAACGCCCAAATGCAAGCCAGAAAGGAATATGTAAAGGAGAATATAACAGCTGTGTGGACATGGGATGCAAATGTGGAATGTTTTTGGTGGCCTATAGAATTTGTAATCCGGTTGCTCTGCACTGAAGGCTGGACTAAGATCAAAGGGTTAGAACAGGGGACACAGGTCAGGCTAAAATAGGATGACAGAGCACAAGATATAACAGTAGTGCATCTAAACATAAATGGGGCAGTGATACCGAGCCAACATGACTGGAAAGCAGACAAGGACACAAGTGAGAAACTGGGTGCAGTATATGAGGTGATGGATCCAAACATGGACCTATGGCACAAGGCCCAGGCTAACGAGTGATACCAATGGGCCAGATATACAGCAAACAATTGGACTGAGGGAACGGAAGATTGTCTGTTATGTGCCTCTGGGAGACGTAAACTAGAGGTAGTGCCATTGCCTTACAATACTGACACATGCAACGAATTCCGAGAGGCCCGCGTAACCACTTATCACTTAACATCAGAGTGCAAGACATGGTACATGCAATAAAACCCCTATTAAAGCAGTGAACGATAGCATTTGCCCTTATTGGTGTATCTTATATGCTGCCATAGGCAACTTCTCTCAGACTATGGTAAAACGATGTGGAAATGCCACCAGTTGGCCACAAACCACTAAATTGACACCACCCACAGGTCGTGTCTCATTTGTCTGGGCAAAAAACCACAAGGTTGAGTGCTTTCGGAATAAGGGGTCCAAAGATGTAGAAAACTTTATAGGCAGATGCAACAGAATCTGATATATAACCAACATGACATTTTCAGCAGAGGCATTTAATGGCACATTAGGGGTAATAAGCATTCAAAATCAAACCAAGCTAGTGATGGGGTGGCACCAAGAATTGCCACCTGTATTAGCAAGACAGACAGTTCCTCTAGCAGACATCTGGTGAATATGTGGGGGCATGAGGTTAAGACAAGCATGCCCATTAGATTGGTCAGGGCTGTGTACTAGCGTCATGATAGTGGTCAGGGCTGTGTACTAGAGTCATGATAGTTACGGACGTGCGTATGTTTAAAAGGGGATGAGAAATAGAAGACTACACCTCTGGTAATAACTTTCACAGGGTAAAAAGGGCATATACAATGGACTCTGGCATATATCTAGACAGCATTGGACAACCACGAGGAATCCCCAATGAATATAAAGCACATGACGAGATTGCTGCAGGTTTTGAATCAATGTTTGTGTTCATTACTGTAAACAAAAATGTGGAATGGATAAACTATATCTACTACAACCATCAGCGATTTATCAACTACACAGATGATGCTCTGCATGCACTAGGAGAACAATTGTCAGCAACTAGTACAATAACTATGCAAAACAGACAGGCACTTGATTGGCTAATGGCAAAGGAAGGCGGAGTATGTCAACTTTTCGGCGAACACTGTTGCACGTACATTCCTAACAATACAGCCCCAGGAGATGCTTTTTATGAGGCAATGCAGAATATCAGTGCATTACGGCAGGAAGTAAAGCAGAATGCTGGCTTCACCTTGCTTTCCACAGCATGGTTCAGCAGTTTCTTCAGAAATTGGGGCAGATGGATTATGAAAATGGCGATGCAGGTGGGCATAATTTTAGCAACCCTGCCTGTTATAGCATGTTGTAAAGAGTCTATGTGTCCAGGCAACAGTTAAACAGATGACAGTTCTAATTCCCCCAGCCAACAAAGGCTATGTCCTGACCCCGACGGAAGACGACATGAATAAAGACATTGACAAGGTTCCAAAACTTAGTAACCCAGCACAAGACCCGACCTACATCATTATAGATGACTTGGTTTATTACAATTAGTCCTTCGCATGTATGTTAAAACGCTTGTCTTGTATGTTGTTTATATGTGTCCTGTCTTGTGTCTTTGGCTGTCTGGCCTATCCCTACCATTATGTCTGTATGTCCCTATGTGTATTAGCATCAACCTTCACAAGTGTTGGTAAATCTGTCCAGTGTCTGAACTCTGTGCATGGCAACCACCCATGTACACACCTGCGTATAGAGGCAGATTGACACCTATATATAGCCACATCACCAACCGACTGTACAACATGCTTTATAGGTCTTCTATCCCTGGTCTTTAAAAAAATAAGAGGAAATGAAAATGATGTAGGTGGAGCCAAATTAATTTAAGATTATGAAATTAATGGGAAAAACTTTGGGCGAAAAACAGAAAAGCGTGATGTCATAAGGCTCTAAGCTGTATAAAAGAGAGGGTAGCCCAGAGCGAAATTGCTGATCTCTGAATTGAATGCTAACTTTGTTGGTAGACAATTTGATCAGTCCTCAACAGACCAGCTGTTCCTTGAGACTTTGTTGTTTTTGCTGTTAACTGTCAATAAACAGGTATTTGTGAACTCCTTCTCATCTGATTGCATTGTGAAAGTATTTGATTAAGTGTTTAAGTAATTGTTAAACTATTGAGCATGTATTAAGGAATAACCAGGTGCAGAGGGGGACTTTGCTTTCACCTGGTGTATGTTCACCCAGTGGGGGCTCTGGGATCCGACAGTATCATAGGGCTTTCTCATTGTTTTAAGACAGCTAATGGTAAACTCATTTCTCATTCCACACTTGGAACTCTTGTTCATGTTCTCCAGGAGCAGATTGCCTTATTCAGTGCTGATAGTCATATAGCTTTACCAAAATCTTTCTTGCCTTTCCTTGTATGTCATTTTCACAGTATTTCACATCTTACATAAGGGAGTCTTTCAATATATTTCTGACCGATTTTGTATTGCTGACATTCAGAAAGCTATAACTTCTCCTTACTGCTTGTCTGACTTGTTTCAAGTACCAAACATAATGCCCTACCAACAACTATTGGTCCTTTTCAGAATCTGCAGGTTGATATTGGGAGAAATCCTATATTTTGCTTAATTTATCCATTATTTGCTAAATATCCATTAGAATGTTTGTTATGTGTGGAGGGATGTGATGTTGTGAGGGGATGTGTACAAATAATGGAAAATTGGGAGTACAAGGGTAAAATAAGTAGTGTAATATGGGTCAGTGAAATAAGTGTAATAGGTAAAAAGGTTGCACTTGTGTTATAAAAACATCAATTGATACTTTAGATGTATAAAAGAGTATGATTATGCAGAATTTCAAATTGTCAAAGTCATATAATTTATAATGGGATTTGAAGTTTTCTTAGGAATTTATAAATAGTCCCTGAGAATGAGAAAATGAGCAGTCCCTGACGGAGTGTTAAAAGACATGTCTAAAATATCCTTTTCTTGCCGTATTCCCTAGAAATTATAGCTTTAAAAGGACTATGCCTGTTATCCCTGTCTGTGCCGTCAAGTAGCTATCAGCCACTGTTAGACCTGGTACACTCAACACGAATAGACCCAAAAGCAGGACAGACACGACAGGGTGCAGTGAAGGGAAGTAAT
>JAOUQZ010014918.1:0-15367 GCA_028564935.1 Neosilurus hyrtlii
TATATATATATATATATATATATATATATATATATATATGTGTGTGTGTGTGTGTGTGTGTGTGTGTGTGTGTACTGATAGAATTAAGAGTTGTATTATTTAATTCACAATCTTTTGTATGCGTTTGAGTAAAACATGAACACATTCTATGAAAAGAGGTGTTAAACACTCCGTTTCAGACAAGCCAATGGGTATAGAAAATAACTTTCAAATGAACAAGACAGTGTTCGTCTTTGTAAAACTTTAATTGGGCGTGTTGTTTGCATAGCATCCGTGTAATGATGTTTGCTTTTAATTATGCTGTGTATTGCCCGTGTTTGGCTTCAGACATATGATGACTTTGCAAGAGGTTAAAGTCTATATTTTAAGGAGAGTATCAGTTTGGATGAAGATTCTCTCATCAGTATTTTTAATACACAATCGACAAGATGGAAATGCTTGGAAGAGGATAAAGACTTGTGATCGGAGAGAAGACAGGGTTCACGTGGTCAGTCAGATCGCTGGAGAGGGTGGATCGACTCAGACTTTGTGAAACGTGGCCGCATGCAGGATCACATGTATTGTTACTATTCTGATGTATTTAATTAAATTACTCAATTGGGAACTGATTGTATATGCTTGGTCTTTCACACATTAACGAACATGAGGAACCGGAAAGGGCACAGGAATAGAGGAACAGCCTAAAGTTTCTGAAATAAAGTTTCTTGCTCATTCATTCACTTCACCCTGTTTACAATATAGGGAATTAAATACAGAGGAATGTATAGTGTATTTTCATGAACCCTGCAAATCCGGTCTGGATTCACAAGTGGCGCCATCTTGGAGGTATAGCTGACTCAAAATAAACAAGACACATGAGCAATCACAGACAAAACTCGAAGTTTTGCGCTAAACCTTCAACATCTGATTCCAAAACTTCACATACATCTGAACAGCTGTACAAAGACTAGACACCAAAGAAAAAGAGCATTGCTGCGGACTGCACCTGGATGGCAGGCTTGGGAGAGGTCTGCTTGATGTGTCAGTTCGGCTCAAGAATGCCGAGACAGTGATGAAAGAGAAGGCCTATTGGAATGAAAAATGTGTTTATCAATGAAAAATATTAGAGTACAAGCCACTTGCAGAAATAAATTTCACGTCAGCAAAGTAATCTTGATTCATGTATCGAGCAAGTGTGCACACAACAGCCATCAAGCAGTGTGAAAAAACATACATGTATCCCGTCACGCTCAAGCATGTAAATTAACTTGTTTCTGCTGTTCATGCTGGTCCTACAAAACCAACCATTTGCAGAGAGCTACATGCTCAAAGCGGTCAGTGAGGATTTCGCAAAGGTTCTGACAGAACAGTTCTCAGACGAAGCACCGTCACTGGTATATCCAGACTGGCCGTGAAATAGATTTCTGTTTAACATCAAAATTTGATTTTATTCAAAAAAAAAAAAACCCTACAACAGACTCGCCCAAATTAACTAATGCACTGCAAACAAAAACAATTTCGTCAGTTGGAGACGCGTTCCACGTGATTCTTGACATGAGCAATCTTCCGTGACGTTTCCAGGTCTGCTGCAGCAAGTCATGACCTTCCCTTTGTGAAGGCAGGGATTTTTAATTTCAGCCACGTAACTTTCAACTGTTGCACTGTGTCTGCAATGTCAAACCCCGTCTGCCAAAATGATGTCCCCAGGAAGAATATTCTCCAGAAATCCTCTATGCCCCATTATGAACTTATCACTTGTTCAACCACCCCAGGCCTTTTACACAAACGACACAAATCCTTGTGGTGTTATCCCCACTAGAGGTTTTACTGTATTGTGGTGCTTGTTGTGGACCAGGTTTCTGCCCTCGCTTTTAAGGTTGTAGGCCGATACGATGTAGGTTCTGACTATGCCACTAATCCGGGTGTACATAACATTAACCATTTCCAACAAAACTCTTGAAACGGTAGATGACACACCAAATTCATATGACAAAGAGGACACTGGCACATTCAATCTGAATCTCACGAGAATGTACATTTAAAATTTTGTCAGGGCCTCCTTTTGTGGAACGAAAGGCTCAAACAAAGCAAACAGCATCATCAACACACGAAAAGTTCGCAGTTCTGTGTAGTACCAAAGTTTGTCATCTTTACCTTTGAGTGACTCTGGTTCATATTTATTTTCAAAGTCCACAAGCTTCTCTTTCAATGCCATGTTTTCTGTGCGGAGGCATTGTATTTCAGCGTGGAGTGACTCGATGTAGGTGCCTGTAGTGTCAGTGAGCACTTCAACTGACAAGAACCTCTCTGGTTATTGTGGGCTTGTCTGTGACAGAAGTACCATAGATCTCAGCGCCAAACAGGTTCTCCTTCTTCTCCGCTCGAAGCTTCAGTCATGATTTTCACCACTCATGAGAACTGAACCTGGGTCTCCTGATTGAGAGACAACGGAATATCTTGTGAGCCAAGTTTGAACACACTTGCATGAGGCATGAGGAAGGTTGAGAAGTTTTAATGCTAGTAGAACCGAGAAAACACTCAAACAGTCCAAGATCCAGAAAAATAAAACTTAATTTCACAGAACATAAAAATCAGAAAGGAATTACATTCTTACTGTACATAGAGGCAAGAACAAGAAAGCAAGGATTGAACCAGAACAGCCTATTTAAATAGTAACAAAAATAAGGAACAGTTGATTGTAGTAAGCAATTAGACCCAGCAGAAGTCAATAACATAGTTGGGATGTTTGAGAACCCAACCCTAGAAATGGGGACATCTGGTGGTCATACAAAAAAAATACAAACAAGGCAGAGTTCTGACAGCTTCCTTCTCTTGAACCGCTTTGTCTTCAAGTATTGCTTCAAGGCATCAGCTTTACATGGACTCATGTCCAAGGATGGAACCCAGCTCGTACTGTCTTTCTCATAGAGCTCTGCTTTTTTGCCTCTAAAATTTATAAATACAATGAAAACCACCGTTAAAATTGATAAAAATTTCTTGTGGATTTCATATAGAATTGAGAGTTTGTAGTACATACATACTGCAAATATTTTATGCATTGTTTTAATCAGTATTGTTATGCTTACACATAATTGCAAACAACTAATTAGAAGCAGTTGAAAATGTAGTCAATGTGAAATACGTAGTGACAAAATCAGCTGAGCAAATTCAGATGTTATCCAGACTTTTCCCATCCAAACTCTGACTGAGGCTTGCAATCCATAATCGCCTCTCTTCTTTTGACAATTACTCTGTTTGCTCTCCCTGACTCTGGGCAGAGGGTAGTACTGTAGATGTTTTTCTCTATCTGTTCTATTATGACAGCCGAGAACACAACAATAGTTAACCATTTTACATTTGGTAAAATGTGTGGTTTGTTTTGACTGGTGAGTATCTCCGACATGACTACCATTAACCATTATTAAATCGGATTTGAGGCTTTAGATCGATTCCTTTCACTGCAGTGTAACTTTTTCATATTTTGTGTTACTTCATTATTGCAACTTTATTTGTCTCAATTCTCCCATCAGAAAACGCAATGCCTGATGGTATATATTACTTGGTTGTTCACAGTTTACACTACTACACAGACCATCGGTTGTACACTACTTTTCACAGTGCATTGTGGGATATATTAAGTGCACTATACAGTGTATAATAACTTACTATACATTCAGCAGCCACTACAAAATGGCAAACTCATTATAAAGTGCACTATATAAAGTAGAATGCAGTAAACGATTCTGGACACAAGGTATGGTTAGTGACCACCACTTGTATATATATATATATATATGTTCTTAACCAGTCCAGTTTATTGTCAATATGAACTCTGAGGTATTTGTAATCCTTCATCATTTCCGCATTGACACCCTGAATGGAAACAGGGGCCGCTGGTGTTTTGGATCTCCTAAAACCCACAATCAGTTCCTTGGTCTTTGTCACATTAAGCTGCAGATGATTCAGCTCACACCATGTGACGAAGGAATCCACAGCAGCCCGGTATTCCATCTCATCACCTCCAGTGATACATCCAACTACAGCAGAGTCATCAGAAATCTTCTGAACATGGCAGGTCTCTGTGTAATAGCTGAATCCGTTGTGTAGAGGGTGAAGAAAAAAGGGAAGAGGACGGTCCCTTGTGGTGCTCCGGTGTAGCTGACCACTGTGTCCGACATGCAGTGCTGCAGGCGCACATACTGTGGTCTTCTGGTCAGGTGGTCCACAATCCAGGACACAAGAGAGGCATCCACCTGCATCGCTGTCAGCTTCTCACCCAGGAGGGTCGGCCTTGAATGCACTGGAAAAGTAAAACAACATGACTCTCACAGTGCTCACCGACTGGTCCAGGTGGGTGTAGACACAGTTAAGCAGGTAGATGACGGCGCCCTTGACTCAGAGACGGGGCTGGTAAGTGAACTGAAGGGGGTCCAGATGTGGTCTAACAATGGGCCGGAGTTGATCCAGGATGAATCTCTCGAGGATCTTCATGACATTTCACAGCTGCTTCAAAGCACCACCTACTGGTAAAGTGCGATATATTGTTTATGTATTGATGTCTGTTTCTTTTTACATCTCAAAATTGATAAGAATGTGGAAAATATTATTATCATGTGTGGTAAATTCGGACTTCATATTGAACCGTGTCGCTCTGGTGGAGCAGTGCACTCAGACATTCGATTTGAGAGAGGAAGTCCTTGTAACTGACCTTGGGATGCCAGGAAACTAATGAAACTTGTCACACACATTTGGACACAGATATTAAATATTTTATTTGTTCTGGCACATGGATGTGGCAAAATGTCTCCATATCATTCCGTAGAAAATTTTCAAAAAAGCAACACTCCTTGTCTCTTAACAAACACTCCTGGGCAAAAAAAATTTGTCATGCCTCTATTTTAACATTTTTTTGTCATTTTTAACTCTAAAATATAAATATATTGAATAAGTATTTTAATTTTATTAAATAGTCCACATGGAATTGTTTACCCTTTAGATTTTCACAAACATTCAAGTCTCTTGGTTCAACTTGCTGAAAGTTTCTTGCTTCTGGAAATGTCCAAATTCGTCCACTCGTACTTGACAGCCTCCCAAAGTCCAGTGGTGTTACTAAACTTTCATCCAACTAATTTGGAGGTATGCACAAATGTTCTCTCCTGGGTTCAAATCTGGACTCACTCCCGGCCAGAACAGGAGCTTGATGCCATTTTTGTCCAGCCAAGTTTTAGTGGCCTTGGCGGTGTGAGCTGGTGCATTTATTAGTTATAAAACTAATGATTTGATATAAATTAGCTGGTGTTCATTTGATATAAATTAGCTGGCTGTTACATACTTTTGTGATTTCAATGTTGGCTCATTTTTTCTGCCCAGGAGTGTACTTTAATCATTCTGTCCAATTTCACAGATTTTGCTGGGGTCCTAGCCTGAACATGTAGACATACCAGTACTCACATAGTTATAGCGCCATTCTATTATTAGCAGGCTTAAACATATACTCCAAATTGTTCAGTAAAGCATTATATCCTTGCAGATATCTTTTGAAAATTGTGTGGTTTTGTTGTTGTCTGTGTTGGTGGGGTGAATTTTATTATTTCAGTAGAAAAATGGAAGTTAATGCAGTTCATGCATTTATTATCTAATCCGACCCAAATGTCACAACTGACAAGGGCCCAGTTCATTGTTTGATGGTGTCACAGGTTCTAGTACCAGAGGGATGAGGGCTCTTCATGCTCAATTCAAAAGCATGCTTCATAGGATATCTAGCTGTCAATAATTTACATGGAATCCATGGGAGAAATATACCTTTGAGATATGGAATAATGTCATAAAGGAATTTGAACTAGAAGGAGATATTGCGGATCATAAATGGTGTGCACATGACTCAGATTTCACACCAAATAGGCTAGATAATACATTTTAGGATTGGACTGCTAAATGAATAACAGCTCATATGCACTATAATGAAAGAAGGAATACTGCTCAGTTTTGAAATGCTTGAATGGAAGTACGTGTAAAAAAAATACAATTTCTGTGAAAAATGTAACCCGGGCGAGTACATATTTGATATAACAGTTTAAGAAAAAATATAATTCAAATGTAATCAGCTAAATTATTTCATAACAAAATAAAACACACTTAACTATATACATTAAAGCAAAGTGGGAGAAGAAAAGAGAGATAATTATAGTGGAGTAAGAATGGATAATGATGTGGAGGTACCGGTGGAAATGTACTGGCTCACAGAAATGGAGGGAAGAACCTGATGAGGGTTTTTTTTTATCACGTCCTTTCAGAAATCTCACAACAGTAAAAATCTTGTGGTCTGCTGGAAAAAAATGTTGAAATCAAAATGCAAACCACCACTATATTGTTTAGGATTGTCCTGTTATCAAAGATCACTGGAGATGGATACATAGTGCCCTACAAGATGATTTTAAATTGTGAAATACCCTTCGAAAGTTAAATGATATACTTTGGATGGCAGAATAGAGATATTGCTGGTGGCAGAATTGATGAATATTGCTGGTGGCTATATAGTAGAAAGACTGGTAGGAGACCCTAACATTACATGTGTGGATGGAAATCAAAAAGGTTATTTACAGAATGGAGAGGATAACAGCACTTGTCGATAACAAACTGGAACAATTTGTTCAACAATGAAAAAAATGGGTTAACTATGTAACGCATCTTAGATCTGGTTTTGTTTTCATGAATCACTGATTAATTTATTTATTTTTTGCTATACTGTATTAATCTCAGAAATTATTGTCTCTGCATTTAACTCATCCAAAGTGAGCACACTCACTCAGAGCAGTGGGCTACCACACACTGGGGCACTTGGATGTAGAGGAAGGGAAAGTGCAGCTCACTCCCCACACCATCACACATTTTTCCTGCTGGTTCGAACCAGCGACCTTTCAGTACCAAAGCTGCTTCTCTAACCATTAGGCTACAGTTGCCCCAAAATGGCACCTTGTATGACTAATAGATCACACCATAAATATTCCATTTTTTTCGAAATAATTTTTGTCATTGCTTTTTTTTTTAAGCTGTTTTTTGGGGTTTTTTTGCACATAGATGTAGACAGACGTACAGACCCGGAACATGTATCATGTATACACGTTGAGTATCACAATCAGATACAGAACAAAAGTATTTCCATGTTAACTTGTTACTGACACATATTAACATGGAGCTACCCATGGTTCTGGAGTGAAACTATAGAGTATTCACTGCTCTCTTAGTGGCCTTTGGCAGGTGGTGTAGTGGTTAGGGTGTTGGGATCATGATCAAAAGGTTTCAGTTCGAATCCCCATTAGACCCCTTACTGCTAAGACCCCAGGGCAAGGTCTTAACCACAAGTGTACCTCTGTCTCCCCCGTGGTATAAATGGGTACCAGTAAAAAAAATACTTGGAAGGTAACCTGCGATGGACTAGCGTCCCATCCAGGAGGAGCAGTATTCCTATTTGCTTTATGCTATGGAAACTGAGCTAGTAGGCTTAAGTGCAAAAAGGGCTTGGGTGTAAAAAGCCCAACAGACTTACCTTACATCAGCGCACTGGTAGTTCAGGTAATGCAGCTGGTGGATGAAATACTTTTAACACACAGGGTTTGATGCCTACCATACTTTTTGTATGTCTAAACAATTCTAACAATTTCAACTGTCTAACAATTTATAAATTTTATTGATTTGTTCTTGTTTGTATAATTTGTGTTATTGATAGTGATACAAAGGTGAGACATAGATCACAAAAGGGCTTATTTTGCAAGACATTTTTCAATGTGATACTGGACTTTTCAGACCATGTGCATATAAATGAATATATGATACATGAACGCAACATATAGAATACATCTTGTGGAACAGATCTGGCCCTGTGATGGCCTGGCGAGCTGTTCAGGGTGTACCCTGTCCTTCAGAGTCAGCTGATATAGGCGCCAGCCTCCCCACAACCCTATTTAGGATTAAGCAGCTTAGAAAATAAATAAATGAATGAATGAATGAATGAATGGAACTGGTTTGTTTGATACTGGATGTCAATAAAAAGTAAATAAAACTGCCCCAAATTTCAGATGATTACTAACAGTCCCACTACTAATACACATCTCACAGTTTCCTTTGATAGACAAAGCGCCACCTACTGGCAAAATGCAATATATCATTTATGTATTGAAGTCCTGCCTCGGTTTCTTTTTTTCTGATATCTCTTAAAATTGGTCAAGAAAGTCCAAAGACCTTGAGGGTAATTTGTGGTAAATTTTACGACTTCACACTAAATTGTGTCAATCTGTCAAACAGTGAACTCAGACTATTCCTTGTGACTGACCTTAGAATGTGGGAAAACTTTGGTACACAGATGTTGATACAGAAATTTTTTTATATTTTGTTGTTCTGGCATGTTTGTATATCAGACACATTTGACATGTGTAAATCAGAGGTTCAACAGTTGGTCAGAGCCTCCTCTCCACCACCCTGGAGTAAACTTTCCTGGGAAGAATGAGCAATGTAATCCCCTGTAACTGTCACACTCTCCAGATGCATTTTAAAAAATGGGGATCACTACCCCAGTCTGCCACTCTGCAGGTGTCATCTGAGACCTTTATACAACACTGAAGAGGCATGTCAACCAAGACAGCCCCACAACATCCAGAGCCTTCAGCATCTCAGTATGAATCTTGTTCACCCCAGGAGCCCTGCCTCCGAGGAGCTTTTTAACTACCTCGGCGACCTCTGCCAGGGTAATGCCCTTCCTTCAAGTCTTCGGACTCTGCCTCCTCATTGGAGGACATGTTGGCTGGATTAAGGAGATCTTTAAAGTGCTAATTTCACCGCTTGAATATGTCTCCAGTCTGGGTCAGCAGTTCCCCACCCAGACCAAGCACAGCCTGGGATGAGTCCTGCTTTCCCTTTCTAAGCTGCTGAATAGTTTGCCAGAACTTTTTTTTGAGGCCAACCAAAAGTCCTTCTCCATGGCCTCCCTGAACTCTTTCCATGCATGAGTTTTTGCTTCTGTGACCACCAAGGTTACATCCATTTTGACCACAGGATAACTGTCTGCTGCCTAAGGAGACCTCTGGGACAACCAAGCCCGGAAAATCTACTTATAAGCTCATACATCAATACCCCAGGAATTAATTAAAGAGAAATAAAATGTATTTAATAGCATTCTCTTGGTCCGGGGTAAATGTCACAAAAAAGTAAGCTGTCAGTGTTGTCTGTGTTGCTCGTCCTCACTAAGAAAACTACTTACATTCAAGGCATTTGGCGGATGCTCTTATCCACAGCAACTGACAATTATCTTTTTTATACACTTGAACAATTGAGGGCTAGGGGCCTTGCTCAAGGGCCCAACAGTGGTGGTACTTGGGATTGGGAACTTCCAACCTTCGGATCAGTAACCCATTGCCTTATTCACCAAGTCACCAATGCCCTACTTGTTTTTTTGTTTTTTTGTTTGTTTGTTTTTGTTTTGTTTGTTTGTTTTACAGTGACTTTACAGCTTTCATTAAAAAAAAAAACTCAAAGTTTACTGTTAGTTCCTTAGGTTAAGGTTAGGGTTAAATTTAAGAAGGGTCCATCTAGCATAACACATAATAAGATAATGACCTGAACACGTGTCTGTGACAGTCGGTCATAGTGACACAGGGAAAAACTGAGATAAAATTACAGAGATATACTTGAATAAATGGCCTTCTCATTTCTCCTGGACTCCTGCTCAGAGAACACTCTCTCTCTCGCTCTCTCTCTCTCTCTCTCTCTCTTTGTCTGTCTCTCTCTCTTTCTCTCTCTCCCTCCCTCTCTCTCTCTCATATGCACATATACACACACCTCAAAGTCACAAATCTTAAACAAGTGGATTGAAAACGAAACACAGAACGAGATTATTTTCTGATTTTTTTTACTTTCAGAGCTTATTCTGTATTAAGTACATATTAAGAGAAAGGAATGACACAACCATTGAGGTAAGAAGCTTTAATTAAAAAATTTAAGAATGAAGTAAATTACTGTTGTATTAATGTACTACAGTTTTATGACACATTTAATATATGATATATATACAATGGGTTTCCTGAGATTATTCATGCTGCCTTAGTTTAAACAGGCACAAACCTGTCCTTTATATTTACTTTTTTTCTTTGTAGAGTTTGGCTGGTGTTTACTACACTGGTATCTTTTCCACTTTGTTGTTTTACTATTGACAAACTGAATATGTGCATGGATGGTAAACATCACAAAACTGACCCGGGACCAGAAGGAGAACTTTACCGACAGGTAAAACATACACACAAACCCACAAAAACACAGTAAACACAAGTACACACTGTATGTAAAAGTATATTAATCCCTCACTCAGCTGTGCTCTGCTCAGCGTGGTCAAAGGTCAACAGGTCTTCACTAAGCTAATCATTTCTCTTGAGATGAAAAGTTGTTTTAATTTTATGTTCACATCAAAAATACCACCGAAGGAAAAAAAAAAGAAAATATTATTTTATATAGTTCAGAATATTTATTACATTATTCACAACTGGCACTAAGGAATTGACAGCATGTAAAACAAATATATAAAATTAAAAAAACATGAGTTGTGTGTCAGTCCCAAACAGTTTCTGCAGCTCCTTAGACTCATTTCCCTGCAACCCTTTTACCACTCCGTCATATCACTTTTAATGCATGACTCTCACATGGTCAGTACACCTGACTTCCCTCCTACTGATTATCTGCACTATATAAGGTCTTCAGTTTGTCCATGATTTTTAGACTGTGTTTTGGATCTGTCTGCCTGGTGTATATTAAAAAACTCTTTTGTAGCTTTATGGTCATGGTTTACTGAAAGTGAAGGTCAGTTGATTTCAACAGGTGGAAGGTGTGGCACTTGGCTGGAATGAAAACCTACACCCACATCGGCCCTTTGCGGATAAGATTAAATACATGGTGTATATGCATTTTTACCCCTCAGCCATTTATGGCTGGAGGGGTGTTGTTGTTGGCTTGGCGGCCAGGCGGGCGGGCAGGTGGATTGGCTTTGACGATATCTATGTCCCGGACAATTGTTCGGCTCATGCACAGGCCAGCTTTTTGAAATTTTGCATAGGCACTTCCTATGACCTGAACCTATGCATGAGGTAGCTAATTTGAATATGTGACCTTTGACCTTGGCACATGATCTTGGAACTTGGCGGGCGGAGTGACAATAACTTTGTCCAGGCCATTGCTCGGCTCATGCACAGGCCAGCTTTCTAAACTTTTGCAAAGCACTCCCTATTACCTAAACCTGCGCGTGGGATAGCTAATTTGCATATGTAACCTTTGACCTTGGCACAGTTACCATGAACATATAAAATTTGTCCGAGCCATTGCTCAGCTGAAATGCATGATAACTTTCTGAAATTTTGCATAGTCACTCCCTATGACCTAAACCTCTCTATGGTGGCTAATAAAAAGTGGATTGCCCAAAACTGTTCGTATGGGGGACGTCTTTTGTATTCCGTGCGCTTGAGGCATCCTGGCTGAGGGGTTACTACGTTCTGTAGAACAGCTATTTATACATATTTTGTTTACAATAATTAGTTGCTGGGTTGGGTTGACACTGGCTATCGGTTAAAAGCGAAGCATGCGATGAGAGGAGGAGGAATATGGAAAGAAAACACATGGTAGTACTTCTTACAAAAACAACATTCAGACAACAAAAAATTAATTTCTATTAGGTTGAATCCTTTTTTTCTTTCCAAATCAGTGACGATGCACTTGCAGAACTAAAAATTCTAATTATGACAAATAATCTCAGTAGGCTAAAGTGTTCTTGGCAAACACAGAGTTTAATTATGAAATACAACTCACAAACACCTTGGGGAGCTTCATTTTTAGGCTGTGTCTGAATCAGTCTACTGCAGACATTAGTTCCTACTTTGTGTAGTGCACTTGTATGGGGAGCAAATCATTTTAGGTTTGACCTTCAAAACTTAAAGATTCCATTCACTGGGCCGAGCAGCATGTTCTTGTCTGCCTCCTTCATTTTACAAAGGCACTGTAAAAGTGAAAAGGGCACCAAATGTGATTAATCAGTGGATATTAAATGTTTTTTTTTCTCTATTAATTAATAAGCAATACTGAAACAGTATAATATGGAGAATTATTTAGATGGAAGAGGTGTTGTCTGCAGAGGTCAAATTATACACGCTCTTAGATCTAAATAATTCAACATAGCATACAAAAATCCACATTGTCTCATTGTTTTATTATTCATTCGAAATACATATTCAAGTCTGGATGAAGGCACTTCACAGCCAGTGTGAGTCAGCCTGAAGTGCCACAAGCTATTACCTGCTAACGCCGTTTTTTTACGCACATTTAAAGATCGCCAGTATTGGTCATTCTTACAGCGTAGTACTGGGTAATGTATTACGTTTAAGTGATACAAAGCCTATTTTAACATAAATGACCATAAAAAGCACTAAACTGGACACTTTTGTCCCATGGATTACTAGCGGGTGCTGAACCAATGTGGAGAAACTATTTTTCCTCAGAAGTGATATGAACTCATTGGAACTCATTGGGACTCAATCATCCATTGACTTTTTATGAAGGAATTCTGTAGGAATAGCTTCTGGTTTTAGATGTAAAAGCTTGGGCTTCATGCCAAGTAGTTCTGCCTGGAGGTCCTGCCAATAGCAGGTCGGCTTGAAGTGGTCTTCACATTATTCTAAATTGCAAAAAAAAAAAAAATTTAAAACCTTCTCAGAGTACGACCTGTGCTGATGTTGTGTTAAGCTTTCTGCGATTTCTGTGCTTGTTGTTTGTGCAGCCATATGCTTTGCACTCCTCCATTTTCCTAGCCACAGCGCTCAGCACTGTCCAATAATGTGTAATCTTAGACTGGTGTCTACAGCATGCGCCCAGACAATAGTACAAAACAAAGAATTTGCGTCACTACCAGTGCTGGAACAGCCAATCAAGAAGGCAACATGTCGCTGCGCATGCCTAATAGTAGCAGTGTGGCAGCTCTCATGCATATTTGACAAGAAGCAAGGACTGACGTTGCCTGTCGGAACCGCTGATGTCATATGTGATTGTTTTAAAGAGCTAGTGATACAAATTCACTACAGATAACCTTTAAGCAAATTCCAGCAAAGTATAGAATTAAAGTATTTTTTATTTTCAAGAATGAGGCTTTTTCCTCCATTATATGCGTCTTTCTCAGCTTGTTGCATAAAGCATCCCTCCAGTCTTGAGAGTGGGCAGCCATTTTTCATTGGTTTTGCTGGGAGGAGGGGTAGAAGAGAAACATAGATATTAAATAAGATAGATAGGCTGCATCCTACTGATAGTCGAATGGGGTGGCAGAGCTTTGCTTGGCAGAGCTTTGTCTTGGTCATGGCTATTCATTCTCAGATTTGGCTTACAAAAGCATAAATAATAGCACATTAAGAGCCTTCTTTCACAGGCTGCTCGCTGGCATATGTCGAACATTTTTATGCATGCACAAAAAACTCATGAACAACGACGTATGGGAACTTTTTAAAACAAATAACAACATCAGTCATCAGTCATCTTCTTCCGCTTGATTTGGGCTCGGGTTGTACGGGCAGCAGCCTAAGCAGTAAGATCCAAACGTCCCTCTCCCCAGCCACTTTTGGTATGCTGGCATACACTGCATCAATTCATTATAGCGTGAAGGCCGCTTAACTTTAGGTCAAAACTGGATCAATATAGTGTAACAAACAAAAAAACTAGGTAGGTAGGGGTTTATAATCAAGTAATCAAATGTTTATATCAATATGCTTGATCTAACATGTTACTGTTTTTATAGTTACAGCTCATTCAACACTCCACTTACGTAGGTTTAAATCACATGTGGTGTGTAATTGCTGATGTGGTGAAATTTTCTGTAACGAGAAGCTTCATATATTATTTATGGAATTAGTCTCCAGTGCCAGCAATTTGTAACAGTCAGATGTAAATGTAGTTTTCTCACATCTTCAGGACAGAGAACTTTACACTTTTCATAAGTGCGGATATTGTTCCAGAAATGTAATGCTGTTTATTTTGTGCTGTTAGCTTTATTACCCCGTATAACATTCACTTGATCTGGGCGCTGACCTGAGACGTGCCAGAAGTTTCATGTTAATGATTAATGTCTGCAAGAATGTTAATGATAGCAAAAAAAAATGTTTAGGTAAAAATACTGTATAACCTAACACTACCAAAGATTTAATATCAAAAAACGTTAACCCCCTCTCTGTCTCTGTCTTTCTCATTTACTCTGTTTCTCTCTCTCTCTCTCTCTCTCTCTCTCTCTCTGTCTCTCTCTCTCTCTCTCTCTCTCTCTCTCTGTCTCTCTCTGTCTCTGTTTTTGTTTCAGTGTGCTCCTTGGCATGAGAATGCATGTTGCAATGCAAACACATCAGCTGAAGCCCATGAAGACAACTCCTACCTATACAACTTTAATTGGAACCACTGTGGGATGATGAGTGAAAAATGTAAAAAGCATTTCATCCAGGACACGTGTTTCTATGAGTGTTCTCCTCACCTGGGACCTTGGATCCAGCCGGTTCGACCGCATCACATCACAATGCACAATTAAACCATGAAGCTCCTCATTCTCCCACTCTTTTATTCTCTTCATATTTAAGACACTACAAAGAGTTCTTTAGAGTGAGGGCAAAGAAACATTTGTTTGAGAGATTATAAAGCAAAAATGTTATGTAAAATGTTGTTACGGGTGAAAAATTATTATTTTTTTTTATCTTTTGTGTGAGCTACGCGGCAGGTACTGTGATGCGCAAATTTTTGTTGCACAGGAAATAGTGTGTGTTTGATCGCAGTCCATGAGTGCGCGCTCGGTCCTACAAATGTAAGTTATTACACTTGGCACGAGCTATATATTGTTCATGTTATTATTACTTGACCTTTGAGAGTTTACGGAAATTGGACTAAAGTAAAGTAATATTATGATCGTCATTACATTTACATAGACAGGAACTTTCCAATAGGTCTAACGCCAGGATCTAATTAGATCGTTAGAAGTTCAACATTGTCTTCCAGTTAGACATAGCATGCGTGTATCCGAAGACTTGGAAGAGGTAAGGTTTTAAACTCGAATTTCTCCACTAATGACATAATGACAGTTATTAGTCATCATAATGATGTTATTAGCATAAATACGCCATTCAGTTCACGTAAAGTAACCTAACGTTACGCCCTATTATACAACAACAAGGATCTGACATTACATATGCCAGTTGATGCCATGCGAAAGGTCAGTGAAGGCATGTGTTCGCTCCACCAGTAATTTTTTTATCAAGATTTCTCCATTCATTCATTCATCTTCTGAACCGCTTATTCCTACTTAGGGTCGCGGGGAGGCTGGCGCCCATCTCAGCCAACT
>JAOUQZ010015008.1:0-15363 GCA_028564935.1 Neosilurus hyrtlii
TCTCCCTCTCTCTCTCTCTCTCTCCCTCTCTCTCTCTCTCTCTCCCTCTCTCTCTCTCTCTCTCTCTCTCTCTCTCTTAAGGCGATAGCAGATGCTGAGAGATCGGAGGCCGACTTGTCTCACCTCGGCGCTGAAGTGATCCTCTCCCCCCGCCACGCAGCCCGACCAGCAGGACGCCTGCAGCCACAGCAGCGCGGCGCACACGCACACCAGCCTCGCGTTGGGTTTGTGGAGGAAACACACTGCGGGGTTCATGGCTGTCTTTGTGAGGACCTGCTCCTATATCAAGGGCGACTCGCAGGGAGCGGGATGGACGAACCAGTGCGCGGCGGAAGAGCATCCGTGGGTTTCCTGCTGGACCACATCATCTCCTGGGAGTTTGGCTCGCTCATGATCAAACATGTCCGCTGAACTGTTTAATGCGTTTTAATGCGTTTTCCTGGCGCTCATTCTGCTTCCTGTTGTCGAGCAGGAAAGATGTTTCTGTATCCAGCAACAGCAGCATCAGCATCAGCATCCCATGGTATGAACAGAGTCTAGAGGCGCGCATGCGCTTTTAATTCCCTGCGATGCTGCGTGTTTAGATCGCACTGTTGGTAATGCGCATGCGCTTGACGTTTTCACTCTGATTCAGTCAATTCATAAATAGTGCATACACACACACACACACACACACACACACAGAGAGAGAGAGAGAGAGAGAGAAAGAGAGAGAGAGGGAAAGAGAGAGAGAGAGAGTCTGGTTTCCATAACTAGAGGGGACAATAAATGGGCTTACATTCATTTCCTGGAGACTTACCCTAACCATAAGCATTACTTGCCTAACACTAACCCTGACCTCAACCTAAATTTATCCTTATCTTAACATTGAAACATGTCTTCAACTTAATTTACTTTGTTATTTGACTTGCATGTTATCTCCATATGGAAGACAAGTCCCCATAATGAAATTATGTAATGTATGTACTATGCAATTAAATTAAGTGAATGTGATGACCACTACACTACTGTGCTGCCACTGACCACTACCACACTAACCCTAATCCTTACCCTAACCTTAAAACATGTCTTCATTTACTTTATGGGGACTTGCATTTTGTCCCAATACAGGAGACAAATCCCCATAACCTGCCTATGTAATTGGATTTAGGTCCCTACAATGTGATGAATACCGACGCACACACACACACACACACACACACACACACACACACACACACACACACACACACACACACAAATAAATGCTTAAGATTAGAAACACAACATCAGCATATTTGATATGGAAAAACAAATAAAGCTCTGCTTTATTTATTTCAATAATCCAATAACATCACCTGAAACCAATTTCATCCACATCCCTGAGATAAAAATACCTCATATATATATTTTCATGATGTTGTTATCCAGTTTCAAGCTCTGCAAAGCTGCACTGCAATTAATAAGTTGGTCATCTTTTAATAAACGTTTAATGATTTTAAGTATTATTGTGCCTTTTGGCTCAGCAGGTTCATAATCATTTTGACCGCCAGATGGCGATATTTCATTGGTTTCACTGCAATAGAAATTCAGTAGGCTACTTTGAAGATATTGATCTGAAATAAGCAGGTCATATGGGGGGGGGGGGGGGGGGGTGATAAAAGAAATCATAAATGAATAAATATTTATTAACTTTTAATTTTTTTAATTTACATAAGCATAGCTACATAGATATATACATATATAGGCATGTTTGCACAGCTGGTAGTGAGGCTGCCGTATAGTATCAGGATATTGGGTGCGAGCCTGAGCTTAGGTTACTGCCTGTACACATTCTTCCATGTTCCTGAGGGCTTCCCTCTGGAAAAAGAACCCACCCACAAACATGCAGGTATTTGGAATGGGTGTGCTAGAATTCCCTGGTGGGTGAATGAGTGTGAGGCTGGTGCTGATTGGCCCTGAACAATATAAGGTGGTTACTAAAGTTGAATGTAAATATCTTTAAGAATTTACTGCAAATCAAGAAGATACGACAGAAACTACATATTAGGATAAAAACTACATATTAGGGTTGTAGGATGGCTGCAGCCGACTCTGGGAGAATGCGGGGTACACCCTAAACAGCTCGGCAGCTCAACACAGGGCCAACACACATACAATCACTCACACTCACACTCACCCCTAGGGGCAATTTGGAACAGCCAGTTCGCCTAACGTGCATGCCTTTGGACTGTGGGAGGAAAAATTGAGATAGCAGGTTTCATGAGGAGGCAGACAATGAGTAGAATAACATGTGTCATGATGACATGAGGTATGAGACATGCAGCAGTGGGGATGAAATAACAGAATAAAAAAATAGAACTAATAAAAATATGACCTTGCAAATGAACCACAAAATGTGTTGGCTTTCAATAACAGCCAAGGATGAAAAGATGCCAAGCTATTTTCAAGTACATGTCACTTATACATGATAACACCAGACTGGCTGGTTCAGTGCTAACAAATCCGTCACCTGGAACAATCTCCAGCGTGAAAATAACGTCCAAAGCTAAATCAGGCCTGTCTACGTACAGGCCTGTCTACGATGCAGGCAAGAACAAGCCGCTCAGAGCAGGTTTGAAAAAAATCCAAGAAACTAATAACTTGGAAAATGAAAAGGCAGACCATGACAAGAGTGCTTCCATTGAATGCTGACGTGCTAACAGATAGCAGAGGTGACTGATATGGGGATGGATATCATACCCTACCAGTTACTAGCATGGATGAATGGATGGCATCGAGAGTAGCACAGAAACAAGTACTCAGCTCAAATCCCGTTGATGCACAGGCAAGTCTTATCAGACGAGACTCAAGAGGAAGAAGATATAGATGGAAGAGCATGGCCGGGACACGTCTATGTTTAACCACTAAGAATAGTAAAAGGTCTGGATAAGTGGGTGATTTGAGGACGTGGTGGCACTGAGCATGAACGGAGTACCATACTTGAGAAACATCAACTTAATTTTACATCACAATGCTGATTGGCTATTAGGTATCATAATGCTAATTAACAGTTATGCATCGTGATGCTGATTGGCTCTTATGTCTCACAGTGCTGATTGGCGGTTATTCATCACCATGCTGATTGGCTGTTATGCATCATGAAGCTGATTGGCCGTTATGCATCATCACACTAATTCACTGTTAGGATGATGCATGAAAAATACAAAATAGGGATGTGTTCTGGTTGCATCACTTACTTTTAAACCTTATTTACAAACTGCTTACTTTAGGTTCCACCTGGAGACACGAACGATTTCAACTATTGATTCAGCCTGCAATGAGACCCCTGGTGATCTTAAGTGGCTCACCAGGTTTCAGTTCAGTTAGGTTGTACAAATGTGCTATGTTGAGGCCATGGCGCTAACAACCATCCGTCTCACTTTCCTGCGCATATCAGTTTCCTTTGTCCATTTATTCATTCATTCATTCATCCTCTCTGTACTGATTGTACTGTTAAGGGTCACGGGAAGGCTGGAGCCAATCCCAGCTGACTCTGGGAGAAAGGTAAGGTTACACCCTGAACAGCATGCTAGTCCATTACAGGGGCCATTGTGTATTGTTGTATATTTTATTCAGGATGTATGGGTTTGCATTGCCTCCTGCAGTCAAAGTTCATCCTGTGATAAGTGCATTCAAACACTCTGATAGGACCTAATCGACCTAAAGTAAAATGGCTGAATAAGTCCAATAGCTGTGGTGAAGCAGTGCAATGGAAGTACACTGGTATAATGTACACAATCGCTGGCATTTCTAAGTAAGTTTGTCAGTTTGACTGTGAACAAAATCCTCAACACTCCCATGCACGGATTTTCACCAAACTTGGTGGGGACACTACCCTACCAGAGACGAGTTTTGGCGATTGAGCGCTTATTACTTCTAAATGAATGCCCACTGACGTGCCATTACTATGGAACACTAATAGGAAAGCATATATGGCTTTTCAAATGAGACAGTTACTTTTGACCTTGAGTGACCTTGAAAGGGCAAATCTTAAATCCTTAAAACAGGAGAGTTTTGTCACTAATTTGATCATGTCTATGTGCTATAAAATATCTTAAGGCAAGCACATGGGTTATTGATGCCAGTTTCCATATATTTCCTACATTATCCATAATGTGATGTGGAGGTACCTTGCACTTCATGAGTGCCCCTCTAGGGTGTTTTTTGTTTGTTTGTTCGTTTTGCCATTTTTTATGCCATTCATGAAAACCTTTTTGTTTAAAAATCACTAATTTTTGTGCACCCAGCACCCAGAACAGATCGCCAGACCACTGCAGTCTCACTGCAGTGAGAACACACATACAACCATTCACACTCATATCTACACCAAGGGGAAATTTGGAAAAGCCAATTACCTAACATGCATGTCTTTAGACTGTGAGAGGAAACCGCAGTCCCCCGGAGGAAACCCACACAAGCACATCACTGATGCCTGATGAGCACGACTGCTTGGCAGAGATGTTCCTATTGATCCATGAATCCATGAATGGACATTTTCTGAGCTTGAAATTTGCAAAGGGTGACCCGGTGGCATAGTGGATAGATAACACATTCGCCTTACAGCAAGAAGCTCCTAGGTTTGAATTCTAGGCTCGGCGAGGGTGTGTGAAGTTTGCATGTTCTCCCTGCCCTTACGTGGGTTTTCCTTCAGGTTTTTCCTTCATGTCCCAACACATGCACATTAGGCTAACTGGCTGTTCACAATTGCCCTTAGGTGTGAGTGTGAATGTGAACGGTGGTGCGTGTGTTGGCCCTGAGATGGTCTGGGTGTACCCTTTCTTCACCCAGTGTCGGCTGAGATGGGCTCCAGCCTCCCCATGGCTTTAATAGGATTAAGCGGTTTGGCAAATTAGTTTGGTTCATTCAAGGTGAGTCTTCTGGACTTGTGCTGATACTGTGTGACGCGAGCTTTGTTAGGTTTCATCATATATTAACACAACACCGAATGATAGCAATTACAGCACAGAAAAGGCTAATCAATTCTACGACCTCGCTGTATGAAAGCTCGTCTGTGGAAGCACGAATTCACCCATTAAACAGGGCTGATGAAAAGCCGAGCTGCAGTGGCTGCATTAATGATCCTCAACCGAAAACAGACTCGAGGTTTTCATTTTCTCCTGCCGTGAGCCCGCCGTCTGACAGGGCCGCGTAATTCACACTGCAATTTAGATATCAGCTGAGAGATACTGAACACTGAGGTGCTAGGCAATTACATGGATGGGGTTTTCTTATTAGTTGTCTGTCATGGTCCGCAATAAGAATGGCGTCCTAAATTCACTCCGCAGAGAGAGCCTTTTTATTTATTTAATTTGGAGAGTTTATGAAGGATTCGACTTCACCCCTTATGAATTCTATTAACGTGTATTAATTTAGCAACGCAAGAAACATTCTGGTATTCCTCCCACATCCCAAAAACATGCACAGTTGGCTAATTGGCGGGTCCAAATCACCCCTAGGTGTGAGTGTGAATAGTTGTATGTGTGTTAGCCCCACGATGGCCTGGTGAGCCGTCCAGGGTGCACCCCGCCATCGCCCAGAGTCGAGTGAGAGAGAGGTACACCCCGAACAGCTTGCCAGACCATTGCAGGGCCAACATGCACACAACCATACACATAGGGGCAGTCTGGAACAGCCAGTTAGCCTAACGTCCATGTCTTTGGTCTGTGGGAGAAAACCGGAATACCTGGAGGAAACCCACACAAGAATAGCACAGTTGTGGTAGCACTCTAGCACTTGGTTAGCACTCACAAACCTGCTGGTCCAAATTCTGCATGCTCTCTGGGGTTTCCTCCAGGTACTCTGGTTTCCTTTCACAGTCCAAAGACATTCATATTATGCTAACTGGCTGTTGCAAATTGCCCCTATGTGTAAGAGTGAGTGTGAATGGTTGTCTGTGTTGGCCCTGTGATGGACTGACGTGCTGTTTATGGGTTATCCCGCCTTCTCCCAGAGTCGGCTGAGATAGACTCCAGCCTCTCCCCACCCCGAATAGGATTAAGCAGGAAGTGAAAATGGATCTAATTTCAACAAAGAGCTGCCTCATGCAACAAAGGTCATAAAAAAAGGTGCCAAAAGTTTAGACTTTGATGACGTGAAGTGTTCTTTGGTGATCATTTTTAGAGCTGAGAGTACAAAGTGATCTGCACTCTTGCACACTTTGTGTATTTCACAAGCTTCTGTGAGAATAATGTATTTATTGTTTAACCAGCATGGAAGCCATGGCGACATACATGCTCTGACAAGGGTGTCTTGGCAGAGGTTCTTGGAGGTCCGTTGAGAAATATGACATGTGAATTGGAGTGTGGAAGAAAATGCAGAATGTCCTTACACGCTAAGATACAGCATCGGTTGACGTAATTAATGTTTCTGTCAAAGGAAAAAAAAACATCCTTTTTACTGGATATGTGTCAGTGCATGGGTGGATTGTAGCTAAATTTATTAGCTTGCTCAGTTGCGTAGGGGTTAGCATATCCACCTCACAGCAAGAAGCTCCTGGCCTTGGCGAGGGTGCATCTGTGTAGACTTTGCATGCTTTCCCAGTGCTTGTATGGGTTTCCTCCTGGTACTCTGGTTTCCTCCAACAGCCCAAAGACATGCACATTAGGCTAACTGGCTGTTCAAATTGCCCCAAGGTGTGAGTGTAAATGATTGCGTGTATGCTGTCCTGCAATGGATTGGTGAGCTATTTAGGATGTACGCCACCGTTGCTCAGAGTTGGCTGAGATAGGCTCCTAATAACAATAAATGTTGAATAACTTAATATTGCTGGCATGGTGGCGCAGTGGTTCCCCTGTTTGAGTCTCAGCAAGAAGGCCTGGGTTCAATTCCCAGGCTTGGCGATGATGTTTCTGTGTGGAGTTTGCATGTTCTCTGTGCTTGCCTGGGTTTCCTCTGGTACTCTGGTTTCTTCCCACAGTCCATGCACAGTAAGCTGATTGAGGGCTCCAAATAGTTCCTAGGTGTGAGTGTGAAAAGGTTGTATGTGTGTTGGCCCTGCATGTTTAGAGTTTTCTCTGTAATCTGTCATTGTTACTTCCCACCTGGGAAGTCGGGGGTCGGAAAGTAATGCTTCCCTATCTCATGATCAGTACCAACCAGGAAAGGCGAAGTCTTCCTTCAAGCCTACCGCATGTTTTTCAAATATTATGGATTTTCATTAGTGGCGTAATACACTCAGAGGAAAGCACTACGATCCCCATGCCTGAGCTCACAGACAGCCATGATTAGCTAATGTCATTTATAAGTGACAGGGAAGAGCGAGTATGCCATACACTCGGCCAATTAGTTCAAATAGGCTCCTGGTTATTGATGGCTGTGTGTGGTATCTGGGTCTTTATCTCGTGCAATGAGACATTGGTGGAACATTTTCCCAAGTTACCTGTGCTACCTGGACTTGTAAATAATTTAGATAGATTTTAAAGTACCTAATAAAATATGGGTTATCTTTGCAAAATATTTTATTTTAAAATAAACCCTACAAAAACAAATATAGAACAACAGATAGAACATGTTAACCAGTCAGCTGCATGTGATGGTTATTTCAACGAATCATCTCTTCAGAGCTTTACTGTATCCTCAAAGTTGTACTTGTCGTATCTTGTTTTTACTTTTTCCGTTTTTGTTTTTTTTTTTTTTTTTTGGGGGGGGGGGTGGTTTGTTATTTAAAGACTTAATATATTGGCAAACACGAGAAACCAGTTTTTCTGGATGAGTTTTCACAGGGAAAGCGATTCACAAGTCTACTTATTTATTCGTGGGCGGCATGGTGGCATAGTGGTAAGGCACGTTTGCCTCACAGCAAGAAGGTTATGGGATTGAGTCTGGGGTTCAGTGAGAGTGTTTCTGTGTGGAGTCTGCCAGCCTGTGCTTATGTAGGTTTCCTCTGGGTACTCCAGTTTCCTCCCACAGTCCAAATATATGCACATTAGGATAATTGACTGTTCCAGATTGCCCCTAGGTGTGAGTGTAAATGGTTGTATGTGTGTTGCTATGCAATGGAGCTATTCAGGGTGTATCCCACCTTCATCCAATATGATGGGCACCAGCCTTCCTGCCACCCTAGTAGGATTAAGCGGTTTGGCAAATAAGTGAGGGGGGTAGTATTGTCTATCATATTTAATGAATACATTTTCCATGACATTCTTGTCCTAATACAGACATATACTGCAAAGACATTTAATGTGTGTGTGTGTGTGTGTGTGTGTGTGTGTGTGTGTGTGTGTGTGTGTGTGTGTAATCTTTTGAGGAATGCAAGGACACGTTCATGAAGAGTTTACAAATCCATCTCACCTTGACCTCGGCAGCGTTTCCTTTACCCATGACCCTGTAACAAATAATAAATAGTGCATACAGTGCTCATACTGTTTATTATTGCTAGCACTGTATTTTTATATTCATGTTGAATTAGTCGAAGATGGGCAGCCGCTGCGGAAAGTTACAGCTGTTTGTCTTTCCTTAATTATGGCTAATTATTTCCTCTCTGAGATGTTCTCAACAAATATAGAGCACGGTTGTTATTTATTTAACCTTTACTGAAACAAGTTACTGTCAGTCCTCATGATACATGAGTCTCGTTATTAGAGCAACCTGGATAACACCCCAGTGCTACACATAACTTACAAGCACATGTAGAAAACAATCAAATTTGAATAAATTACAAGCCATTACCATGAAACGGGTGGCATGGTGGCATAGTAGTTAGCACAGCAAGAAGGTTCAGGGTTCAACTCCCAGGCTCAGTGTTTCTGTATGGAGTTTGCATGTTCTCTCTTTGCTTGTGTGGGTTTCCTCCCACAGTCCAAACACATGCAAATTAGGCTGTTTGGTGTTTGGTGTGGTGTGAGGGCGAATGGTTGTTCATAAAAAAACAAACAAAAAAAAAAACGATTGCATTTCAGTTCAAACAAAGATATTCCCACCAGTTCGATTTTAGATACTCCTCATTTGACATATTTAGCATCTCATGCATCTCTTGAAGCATATTTTTCCTTGAGTCATCAATTACAGGTCATGAAAAATTCACTCAATCCTGTGACCTGAACACCCTTAAGTTTTTTCCATAAGTGACATATCATATACCACATGATCTGAATATTTTGTCGATCATGAGAAAGAAATAAAATTCATTTATTCATTATTTGACTTAATTTTCACTGATATTATGATATTAAAAGAAAACAACACTCAGAAAGTTCAGACCTGTTACCCAAATGATAGGCTGAAAGTAAAAAGGTTAATTTTTAATCATAATTTTGAGTCAAACATTAAAATGTCCTCGTGCCATTACTAAAAACAGTAGTTATCTTTTGAGTTTTCTGTCTTTGCTAATGTAATGAAGGATTCTCACATTTTTAATGCCTTTTTAAAAATTCTAATAATAAATAAGGCTACAATGCACCACAATAATGGAATCACAGAGTATACATGGAAGTTTAGAAAGCAAACATTTAAAAATCTGAAGTTTGAATCTAGAAAAATAAACAAAATACAGTAAATGATTCATATAGAGGATACAACTAGCAAAGCTCTAACAGTCATGTGATTTGTATATAACAGTATTTGATATATACCACACAGGAATGGTGCATCTGTGTAGCTTGTTAGTAGATGAAGACAATCCATGATTGCTTTAATGTAAACAACAATTATTTCAGTTATTCAGTCAGTCATGCAATAGTCCCTGCTTGCACTTAGCACTGATAAACTCTCTTCTTTACACCATTACACCTGTTATAAGCATACCTAATAACCCCCCTCCTTTCTCTCTCTGTCTGTCTCTCTCTCTGTCCCTTACTTTTTCTCTCTGTGTTGTTGTTGAGGTACACATGCTACTTCTGGGATACAAGTGATTATGATCCTTCCGCTCTCTGAATTCTGTGATCTGTCCTGACGTGCTAATACTTGTTGGAGTTCTCATTTTAGAAGCCCCTCGCTCCTGATGATGATGATCCAGAGGATATAAAAATCAGTGAAGGTGACTTTTCACCGTTGGTAATATAAAGTCTTTTACTGAAATGATTTTGGACTACAATTACCAATACAGTTACAAGATGACCAACTAGACCTCATGTTAAAGGTTTCCCCTTTAAGTCTGGTTCCTCTTAAGGTTTCTTCCTCGTGTTGTCTATGGGAGTCTTTTTCTTGCCACCATCACAGTGTGCTTGCTCACTGGAGATGAGTGGGATTTGTAGAGGAAACGTTTAAATTCTTTACAAAATTAGTTTTTACTATGTAAAGCTGCTTTGAGACAATGTCAAATGTAAAAAGTGCTATACAAATAAAACTTATTTCAGAAATTAAAGAACTGGAATTATGAAGGTGAGGTGGATATCGCTAAATATTTATTTAACTGCAACTCTGTAAACCCTTAATATGCAAAACAAACTGAAACAAGATTTTAATAGTTTATATTTACATATTTTAGGTAGGCAGGTCAAGCGAGCTCTGTGCTTTGAGTTTTAACACTTAACAGAGCTCCCTAAAGGTATTTTACTATACATATACCACAAAAAACACAAGATAAACAAACTAAAATGAGATTATTAAAGTTTGATTTTCCATTTTATAGCAAGATAATGTGTGTGTTGGCCCTGCAGTGGTCTGGCGTGCTGTTCAGGGTGTACCCCACTTTCACAGAGTGTCGGTTAGGATAGGCTCCCCATGACCCTAACAGGATTAAGCGGTTCAGCCAATGAGTGAGTAGGACCATAATAATGATGCCTGCTCAAATGCCACTGTGAGTGTCCATCATTTTGATTCAAGCATTATCCATTTGAAATAATGAATTATAATCTGAGATAGCGGACCAATCAGATCACACAATTCCCGTGAAGTATGTAGTAATAGATAATATGTACAGTAGTATGTATATTAAAAGAAGATGATAAAATATTAGTTCAGTAAAATAGCTATACAAAATAATTTTGCTGATTAATTTTATAATAATTAATTTTTCATCTTTGATTAATCTTGATGAATCTTTTTTTTTATGATTTTGTTTTGAGAAGGCTGCCATGTAAGCTCTAATCTGTATCGTGTAACAGTTGGAAGCACATGAGATTCATCCTTTTTGTGTGTGTGTGTGTGTGTGTGTGTTTTGGATGGCGTCTCCGTGGTCCAGCTGGTCTCTGTCGCGTGAGATGAAAGCTGAGCTCGGAGACACCTCCTGTTCCGCACATCATCCCTTCTGCATCGATAAGCAACTTAATTACTTCCAACGTTCCACTGAAATCAAACCTGACCCAGAACGGTCAGAGCACTAGAGGCAACTCCGGGCGTCTTCTCAACGATCACAGTGTGTTTTAGCTGATGTGGATTTTGTGCTTTGTTTTTGTTTTTATTGTAATCAAAAAATATGATAATAGGACCGTGAATAATTTAGCATGCCCAGATGGCACCCTTGAACCTGCTCTTAACCCCTGCAGAATGTGTGTGTGTGTGTGCGTGTGTGTGTGCATGCATGTGTGTTTGTGTGTGTGTGTGTGTGTAAAACAGTGGTGGGAATTATCTGTAGCTTTAACTTAAACATTCAGCATAAGGGGAGTTTCAACATTTTCAACATTTTCACAAGTGCACAAACCGTACTTTGGGAGGAGGGGTCAGCACCCCGCGTACGCTTTTCAAACATAATGATAAAGTCGGTCAAAATTGCACTGAACAATTCATGTCTGCTTTCAGCCTTTGCAATCTCTCTAAGAACACTGAGCTAATCACCCAACAGATTGTACAACCATCAGAAACATTTTTTTGTGGTCATATTAGGCTCCTAATGTTTTTTTTCCATTAACAGATAACTATGTGGTCACAAACCATGGCTCATGTGTGCGATCGTGCAGTCCTGGAACTTACGAGGTGGACGAGGATGGGGTCAGGACGTGTAAGAGGGGCGAAGGTCTGTGTCCAAAAGGTAATATACAGAAGGATGGTAAAAAGTATAAAACATGATGCACCATTTATTACCATTAATATCACTCCCTTAACTGTTAACTGTTCTGTGTGGAGTTTGCATGTTCTCCCTGTGGGTTTGCTTTGGGTGTTCTGGTTTCTTCCCACAGTTCAAAAATATGCACATTAATGCGCATGCACAAAAAGTATTTAGTGAAAACACCAGTATTAACGGTATTAAAGGATTAACTTGTCTTTATTTGCATTCGTTCTTGTCACAGATTTACAGTAATATGATGTTTGCATCTCCGGATAAGAATGTTACTGATACACATCCGTACCTAATGAGCCTGATCTGATCTGATCCATCCTCATGATTGAGGCTCGGTGACTTTATTGTCATAGTGTTTTCTTAGCAGATTTTTTACAGGGTAGCTTGCCAGGTCTTTCCTTAACCCTTCACAGCACGTGGTATTCCTAGGCAGTCTCCCATCCAAGTACTAAGCAGGCCTGACCCTGTGTTACCCTGTGGGATTTCACAGGGTAACTGATGGGGTACCTAATGAGCCTACTATGTTAATTTTAGTAAATTTATAGATAAGGTACGTCCAGTTCCCATATTTTAAACTGAATGTTTATTAAATCAGAATGTTTATCGTTATATTTTTGTTTTTCAGTGTGCTTCGGATTAGGAGTGGGGACTCTAATTCATATCATTTCAGTCAACGCCAGCAAAATCGATTCATTCGAGAACTGCACGACTATCTCAAGACAACATGCAAAGGGCGCGCTAAGACATCCCAATATAACTTTGGCAGATTAGCGGTTAGCATGCACCATTTCTGTAGCGTGAAGCGACAAGGAGTTCGACTCTAATGGATGGGACACTAGTCCATCGCAGGTTACCTTCCCAGTGATTTTTCTGGTACCCATTTATATTATACCAATATAACCAATACCAAACTACTAAACCTTCAACTGCTCCCTGGGTGCTGGAATGTGGCAGGCCACTACCCTTTGTGTGTGTTTGTGCTCACAGTCGGTGTGTGTGTGTTTGTGTCTGTGTGTGTGTGTGTGTGTGTGTGTGTGTGTGTGTGTGTGTGTGTGTGTGTGTGTGTGCGCGTGTGTGTGCTCACTTTGGATGGATTAAATGCTAAGGTTTCCTTTGTGGGATTAATACAGTATATCAAAATCAAAATCTACCAATAATCCTGGCAATGATAAGAAAGCATAACTGATCTACATATATTAAGATCATTCCTTTCCTTTCTTTCGGCAGAGGTATAACCATAACGCAACCTCTCCGGGAGATCAGCGATGGCGACGTAGCCATAAGTGTAGAAGCGTGATTATGTTTAATAAACTTGTAAATGATACAATGATGAAATGGTGATTAATGTTATGATTGTTGTATTATGATTGGTAAATTGTATTTGAACTGTTAAATGATCAAGTGATGATTAATGTGAAACAAACCATGTGTAATAAAGTGGGTAGGCCTTCCGCTGAGGCTCAGGCCTTCACTGAAGCCTCCGACAAGTGAGTTAATGCCCAAGGTCAGGCACGTGGCATCAACAAGCACTTGGTGTAAACAGTCTTGTCACTGTATTCTTTGAGAGCCAGAAATTACTGGTGGCAGACACTTTGCACTACAGTCTTCACTGTATATACCCGTCCTTGAGTAGGGTTTGTGTGTCCTTGAACGCTCATTTGGAGGTCACACCTGTTGCGCTGAACTGCTATTGTTTTTACTCTGACTGAATAAATTGTTCCTGATTTTTTCTGGAAACGGCTGTTCAAATACAAAATGCAGACAGTCCAATCCATGCAGATCGCAGATTCTGTGACCCGTGGTACACAAATTACCATCTGTAAGGTCTATATTAATGGTTAGATGTTTTTACATTAATTTTGTACATTTCATAAGTCTTATACTCTGCGAGTGGTTCATGGGCTCATGTTTTCTGGCCTTGGACTGAGGCTGTGGAAGACTGTTTCATGAGCACTTGTTCTCAGGCCGTGGTCATGTTTTGACTTCGCGATTGCCATACACATTCTTTCACACACACACACACACACAGGTATCTTCTCTCACTCTCTCTCTTTCTCTCTCTCTCTCTCTCTCTCTCTCACACACACACACACACATCTATCTTGCTGGATATAAATGCTTGCAGAATGAACAATTAAATGCTATTCCGTATCTGTGCTTAAAGGACTTTCACCCACTGGGGTCCAATCGAACCGATAGATAGAATTGATAGATGATCACTTCTTATAACCTGGTGTCATCAAATAGTAATATCAAATGGTAAGTAGACTTTAAATTTTATGTATCTTGCCTCATTTGATATCTGACACTTAAAGGTAAGGTGCAGAGTTATAGGGCAATCTCTCCAGCTTAAGTTCAGCTTCCCCGAGCGCTGTCTGTACAAGAAACATAGAGCTGTTGACGTTACAGAGGTTTCCTCCTTTTCTTTGCTATTTTGACATAGCTGTTATACTGGTATTTCTATATATTATTTTTTCATTTAAAATGTTTTGTCTTTTAATATATATTTATTTAGACACATCAACTCACGATAACAACAATTAACATAATAAAAACCAGACAATACAAAATAAATAAATAAATAAAGATTTTGGGGAGGATGCAGAGTGAAATACAGAATTTCCAATCTATATTAAATATTAATTTAACATTAGAGGCTTAAATATCTAAAACTTATAAATAACACATTTAATTCCAATCATACATACCATATCACTTCATTTTTATAACATAATTCCACCTGTATGCCTATGAGAGATGTGCAGTAATCAAAAGTGACCTAAATGAGATCCCAGGCCCTTTCAGACCACTGTACAGATTTTGTAGCACTGTAGATATCTCTTCCATTGAAAGCAAGTCCATATAGTCGTTAAGCCAATTGTCTATACTAAAACAATTAGGTTTCCTCACTTTCCAATGGATGAGTATCATTCTTTTCACTATAAGACATGCTAATCCAATCAAACGCTGCATCAAGTGGGAATTTATTCCGTTACCTTACTTCACATTAAACACACTATTGGGCAAATTGGAATATTTACAGATAAAGTGGATTTTAAATCATTAATGACATTAGACCACAGGTTTTTTTTACTGCAAGGGGTAGTGGTGGCCCGGTGGTAGGGTGCTAAATTACTCATCCCAAGGTTGGGGGTTCAAGCCCCGCTATCAACGAGTTCTCACTGCTGTCTCCCCAGTGCACCTAACTGGGTTATCAAATGCCGGCCATGTCTCTCACTGTCTATGGTGAGAGGCATGTAGAAGAACCATTGATGATTTTTGTCAAGAGTAGGCTGCAAGAGTAGCAAAAGTAGGCTGCAAGAGTAGCAAGTGTTTCTGCCCTGCGATGGCCTGGCGAGCTGTCCAGGGTGTACTCTGCCCTCGCCCAGAGTCGGCTGAGATGGGCG
>JAOUQZ010015079.1:0-15358 GCA_028564935.1 Neosilurus hyrtlii
GGACTGTGGGAGGAAACCAGAGTACCCGGAGGAAACCCACGCAAGCACAGGAAGAACATGCAAACTCCACACAGAAAAGCCCGAGCTGGGAATCGAACCCAGGACCTTCTTGCTTGCACTGCGCCACTGCGCCGCCCCTGTTTTCAGGGAATTGAATATGATATTTATTCTCATACATGATTTATACCAACGGTAAAGCGACGTCTGTTTACCGGAGTTGTCGAACAGCATGTTTGAAATACTGGAAAAGTGCCTCTTGGACAGCTGTGTTCAAGTCTGAACATGACTACTGGCTTGACATGAGCGGTATCACTTATCAAGACGTAATTCTGTTTAGGTTTTGCTATGTCTGCATATTTAAAGATAAGTAAATATGATATGGCAGGAATGTCTGTAAGAAAACATAAACAGGACATTGTTTTACTCATGTTGAAAGAGAACGTGCTTGTACTTATTCATCCTCTCTCATGTATTTGTCAAACCATTTAATCCTACTTGGGTCATGGCGAGGCTGGAGTCTATCTCAGCCGACACGAGGTGAACGCGGGGTACACCCTGAACAGGTCAGCAGACCATCACAAGGCAAACACACACGCACACAATCATTCACACTCACACCTAGGGGCAATTTGGAACAGCCAATTAGCCTATTGTGCATGTCTTAGGACTGTAGGAAGAAACTGTATACCCTGGAGAAAACCCACGCAAGCACAGGAAGAACATGCAAACTCCACACAGAAGCACCCGAGTCCGGGACTCGAACCCAGGACCTCCTTGCCTCACAGCAAGAAGTACATACGTATGTATGCCACGGTACTGGCAGTGCATACACTGTAGTCTGAAATAAAGGCATGTCTAACGATATATTTACTGCCACCTTTGGTTTTCTAAGCTGCTCCACTAAAAAGATTTCCCTGAAAGCAGGGGTCAGTGTCTGTACGGTTGGTAGTGTGTAAGTCAAGGAGTCTTCTCTATATCAATTTATTACTCCAGCTTAAGGACATTTCAGGAGGATCCTAAGCAGCTGTTGAAGCCAGTCACACAATCTGATTGGCCAGTTTGAGAGCTAACTGAGAGCTCTTTGACCTCTAACCTCTCACAAGGATGCTAAGCTGCCAACTGTCGTCAAGAGTCAGAGGAAGCGATTTATCCTGAGAGGTTAAAGACCCTGCATACACAGCAGCACAGCAGAGGAAGGTGAAGCTGAAGAGAGAGCGAGAGAGAGAGAGAGAGAGAGAGCGAGAGAGAGAGCGAGAGAGAGAGAGAGAGAGAGAGAGAGAGAGATTAAAAGTTTAAAGGACAAATGTTTAAAGGTACACTGGTATTTCAGAATTTCAAAAGAATGTTTGAAGTCGATTTATGTTGTAGCATAAAGTCCATATTAGGCTTAAGGCCAGATATAGAGCTTTGAATAGTTTCATTTTTAGCAAGAGAATTAATGATGTTTGTATATGTTAAACACTCATAAGTCACCAATATTCACAAACAATTAGTCTGAAAGAGGAGCAAAAAATAGCTTAGTACTTACACATAGCTTAGTCACTTCCAGTCACTTCCTCATCACATTAGACTGAAAATCAACCAAAAATGGTGCTGTTTTTGGTTCATGTTTAGGCTAATGTAATGAACATTGTCCCTTGAGAGAGGAAAATAAGCGTGGGGGAATTTCAAACCATATAAACATCTCATCAAATGCAGTCTTTGATACACATAAGTACACTGAATGACCATTCATCCCCACAATTTTATTTTTATTATGAATTTTATTCTGCATTTATTTATTTAACCTTTAATCTGCAGTATGCTGGATTCTTTTTTTCTTCTAGGAAGAATCTGTAACTATTGCCAGATCTCTTATTCTTATACTTTAGTAATCTTTTAGTCTGTACTATGCATATACAAACACCAGTGTGTTCAAATTTCCAATTCTAATTTCAACACCGATTTCCAGTAAAAAAAAAAATATCCATGCAGTGATTCATGACAGTTCGCTTGAACCAGATGATTTATTGACATTTCGTGAGGCTTAAATCATGCAGATCATCCTGTTGGCCTATGCGCTCAACAAATGCTGGGAAAAAAAATCAGTTACATCGTATTTATCTGCTTGTAAGCAATTCAGTTTGAGAAGTGCATTTGGTTTAAATACAGGAGGAACTGAAATATGTGTTATTTTAACATCTTAATATTAGAGGGATTTTTTGTCTACTTATTATTCATTCTTCATTCATTCATTCATTTTCTGATCCGCTTAATTTCTAGATTGCAATAATGATGAACCCACTGACCTTTTACGTGGCACCTACTGACACATAATGTGACATGCAACTTTCAAATTTTACTTTTGGTGCAAAATTTAAAAAGTACCTCCTCCGAGTCATTCATGAACCATTGTTACAAAGATAGTGAGAGAACTACTTCATGCACATCACTGCACTTTTATTATTAACAAACAGGAATAAATCCGTAAAACACAAAATTCATATTCAAATTCATTCAAGTATGGACACGAAATTCATCCCATTTGTTTTTGGTGAATAAATAAATTCTGCTTGACTACATGTGAAATAATTACACTTCAGAGGAACTCAGTTGAACAGTGAACATTGTAACATGAAACCTCACAACTCACAGGAAAAATGGGTCGGTTCCGTATGTAACTGGCGTGGACACCACTGGTTACATACGGAACAGTAAATTGATGTGTGATGCATGAAATATAAATAATAAAATAAGTCACAATTTTCATCCACACATTGCAACCAATTTTTGTATGTGTCCATGTGGTATGTTTTGGGCAAGGATTGCTCTTTAAATTCTTTATAGTTTTATAAAAAATATTATGTTCCTGTATGCAACAGATGGAATGTGGACATGGACTTTTTGAAATCTTGTTGGGCTGAACAGCTTTCAAAGATTGAGATCATATTGAAAACCACTACAAACCTTAATGTATGAACTCAATAAATGTCTACTATCCATCGTAAACACAATTTCCATCTGTATTAATGACTATATCTTCTTTAATAGCATCATTTGTGATATTTATGCTATTTTCTCTAAACAACCATGACACTGAGTAAGCCTTTAAGTAAACCTTTTACCTTTAAGCAAATGGGTGGATGTGTTGTATGCAAATGTATATGGATTGAACAGTGGACTCCAGTGCAGATCAGCAAATTTTGGAAGCTAATATGTCACTGAAAATACAGCTGAGAAGAGATTCCACAACAGGACAATGACCCAAAACCTACCATGAAAACCCACCATGAACTACTTCAGGAAATGCAGGCTGAAACTTTTACAGTGGCTCTTATGGTAACCTGATAAGAATATGTTCTGCTCTTGCCATTAATTTATTCAATTCACTCTCACTCAGTCTTTTGCCGCACCCCATAATCTATTAGGGTCACAGGGAGGCAGGGGCCTATCTCAGCTGACACTGGGCAAAGGCGGGGTACACCATGAACTCATTTAAATATATATTCACCAAATATAATGTAAATGTAAAGTTACTGTACATTGAAAATGCTAGATTATTGGAGGAAACCTGAGTGATATATACATATATTTAATGGGTTTCATGAAGGACATTTCCTTTAAACATTAGCTGAATCAGAGAAAAAGGATGCAAAGCTGATCCAGTAGGACATATGGATAAACAAATCTGTTAATTTTGTGAAGGGGAAAGATAGATATGATTTGCAGTGATTTTAAAATATATAATTTGCAACACTATAATAAACTGGTGTCCTTTTCAGGGTGTACTCTGCATCTCACCCAACGTCAGCTGGGATTGGCTTCAGTGTCCCCCATGACCATGATGTAGAAACTGTATATATAATGGATGATTGGGTGGGTTTTCAACAAATGTCAACATGGTGGAGCAGTGGTTAACACACTCACCTCACAGCAAGAAGGTTCTGGGTTCCAACTTTTTGGAGGCCTTACCATGTGTAGTCTTGTCTGGATTTACTCTGGGTGATCTAGTTTCTTCCCACAGTCTAGAGACATGTGGTTCAGGTCAACTGGTTACACGAAATTGTGTGCAAATGTTTTGTGTGCATTGCTTGCTTTCCATGTTAGGCTTGTGATGGATTGATGACCTGTTTTAGGTGTACCGCTTCAGCCTCCCCATCCACCCTCATGGATAATTGGTATAGAATATGAATGAGTGGCTGGATGAAATGTTAGTCATGTTTAGTGATTTTAGTGCCTTTGTTATTCAAGTGACAAGTTAAGGCTCATTTGTTCTTACCATTATATATAAATATATGAACAAGGATAGCTCTCTATGTCTGTACTCTACATTGAGTTTTTCCATAATTGTGCAAATTTTCTGAAAGTAAACAGAGATATACCATCCGAAATCATGGGAGCAGTGTAACCAATCATTTCAAAGAGACATGACAAAGAATTTTTTTTAAAAAAGAAAAAAAAAGTGATACATTTTGAGAGGAGTTTATGTTACTTCCTAAAAGATTTGAAACATCTTTAAAGGTGTACAGCATTTACAACACTATCTCTACTTTTACCTCTTTCTTAATAGCTACATTATTGAACCTCTACCACGGTCACCAGTAAGTTAGTGGTTGTCAGAAACGTTTGACTCTGTGTTCCCCTCTAGTGGATGTATTGAAATGCATACGTACATGCATGTGTACGTAAACGACACATAGACATATGTGAGCTGAAACAGTCACATCATTTCACATTTATTTTTTGGATGTAAATGTAGCATGAACAAGCCATTGGTGATTGTTTGCCGGACTGATGTCAAGTTAACGCAGTGATTTCAAACAGTGGTCTCAAAGATGAGGGATAACTGTTATGCTCATAAAAACAAAAGAGCTCACTCAGTAAAATGTAATATCATAGTGAGAAATCCAAGTACGAATCCAACAGTAAAAATGGAAGCAGCAAGTGCTGGACTCAAAGTTCAAGAACGCATTGCAGTTATATGACACAGTTTCGCTGAAAGAGATTTAGTCAACTATGAGCTCATAAGTACAATGTCATTTAGTGCTGGTATAATCAAGCCATTGGCATTAAACCTTCAGACTGTACAGATAAGCAAGTGTGAGAGAATAAAGAATTAAAGCACTGCTGCACTTGACGCATTAGTTTAAGATGAAAAGACCTCTAATTTCCACAGTCACCATCAGATCATAGGCAATGGCATTGTGGATAATTAAAAAAAAATAAAAATTTAACAAAAGTGCCAATGGACCAACTTGTAAATAAATAAATGACATGTAAAGTCGTTACAAAATAAATTATAGTCACCACTGAAGGCCACAAGTTGTTTATTATCATTACTTATTTTAACATTGGCATATTAATTTCAGAGCCTTGTATTGCCACATGTATTAGAAACTATAATGTTTGTATTAATAATGGTTGGAATGTTGGGAATGTGGTGCTGGATCAGAAGCCACTGGCACTGTATGGCTGGTATTGTGCTGTTACTGAGTGTGTAATAGTGGATTAGAGTGTATGCTATTTTATCCAGCACAGGAAAAACAGGATGTGTCTTGGGGAAAAACCCTTCATTCAGTGGAACTAGGTGCAGGAAGGACAGTGTTAAGGACTTGTCAAATCATACTTTATGTGAAAAACTTTAAAACCTTCTTCAAGGAACCGATTTTTGGAAGAAATATACAGGAAAGCATTTTTCCCCATAAGATCAGATAAAATTATACACGATACAGAAAGTGAAATTGATTTTCAAGAATTAATTAACAAGATGTCAAACGCACAAAATATGTGGTTTATTACTTTAACCGCCTCCTCAAATTGCCACACCCTTTTTTTTTGTTTCCTTTCTGACTTCCTTTATGATGTAAGTTTATAATTATTGCAATTGAAATTAAGATCAAGTAAACAGGGGAACTACAGGGCTCTTTGTACGGTAAGTTTGTAATTCTGGTATGACAATTCAGATAAATGTGTTTATGCAAACAAGACAACAAGCTCTATTTAATATAAACTCTTTTTAATCATGGAAGGCCCCTTATGTAATAGGAAGGTCAGAAGTTTCCTCTTTGGTGGTGAAATTTGTTTACTAAGGAGTTATTTAAGCCATAACTCTGTTTGAGTAAAATGCTTTAAATTGTTAGTGTGGGTTTACAGGAAACACTGCCTGCAATGTTCCCTGACAAAATGTACTACTGCCTCCCTTGACGCAATGAAGTTTTACACCACAGCTGTTGAATTCTCACTGAGAAGATGCTGAATAATTTCCTATAACTGCATAACTGCAGCAAACAAATGTAAACAACTTTCACAGCAATCGTGCCGCCTGTCATTTAAAACAGGTTTAAATGCTCTGGTACATTCTTGCTTCTATAGAAGCAGTTCATTCACAACAACTTGTTTAACATAGCTAATGTTGATAATAAAATGATTGTAATATGTACTCTTTTCTTATTTAACAAAGAAAAAAACTTAGCATTGTTGATATGGTGGAGGTTTCTGCATATTGATGTTTATGGAATATAATGTTCATAAAAGGGGTCTTGAGGGTCAGTAGGTAACATTCAGTAACTTTCCCAAAATGGGAAAGTCTTCAGGTCAGAGGACTTTCCTGTTTCTCAGTAACATGACCAGCTTTTTTTTCTGTTTAACTTAAAAAGGGACAAAAAGAGGCTGCAACATATTCTTTTTAAATACAGTTGTAACTTGTAATTATAAATGGTTAAAAAGTATGACACATTTATTTAATGTAATCATAGGCAAATGACTGCAGTCTACGAGAAATAAACGAATTTGGGATGTGTTGCTAGAGGAAATTTCATGGTGATGACATTCTTGTTTTTACTATAACAGTGCACCCTGACATGTTTTATTCCTTACTTACAGAATCATGGGCATCGAGATTACTCATCTTACAGCTCATTTTTTTCCATTACGTAGACCTTTTAGATTGTACATGCATGCAATTAAATGTATAAAGTAGATTAGAGCTTTATTATCAGAGCAGCATAATCTGGATTTATGTGATCCATCCTGATGTCTTACTTCTGGTAATAGTTACATCCTGGGACCCACTCACTCCTGCTGATGATGGCTCCAAATCGACCTAAAGATACACTCAGAAACTATGAAGATGGCTTTAAACTGCTGGGAATACAAACAGTTTTGCTACAGTGGTTTAATATTTCAATTCTCATTACAGTTAGACAACAAACTAGACTTCATGTTAAAACTGGAGTGATTTCCCTGTTATAGATTTTAATGTCACATGAGATGGTAATGGAAGATCTCTACAATTACACTGTCAGGTGTCACCCAGATGAGGATGGATTTCCCTTTTTTAACCTGGTTCCTCTCAAGGTTTCTTCCTCATGTCATCTTAGGGAGTTTTTCCCTGCCACTGTCACCACAGGCTTGATGATAAAGGGTATACAGTGGCTTGCAAAAGTGTAGTTTTTCCTATTTTGTTACCTTACAAAGTGTAGTCTAAATGACTTTTTCTAAACAATATAATGAAAATGAATAATTAAAAATTCCACAAAAAATAAAATAAAAAAACCTAAACGTGGTGCATGCATATGTTTTTGCCCCCTTTGCAATGAACCCCTTAATAATATCTGGTCCTTTCAATTACCTTCAGAATTTACATAATTAGTTAAAGAAGATCCGCCTGTGTGCACTCTAAGTGTCACGTAATCTCAGTAATTATACACCTGTTCTGAAAGACCCCAGAGTCTTCAACACCACTTGTTGCAAGCAGGCAAAACATTAAAGACCAAGAAGCACTCGGAACAGGTCTTGGAAAAAGTTGTGGAAAAGTTTGCTTATAAAAAATATTCAAAACCATTAAATCTACCATCACAAAATGGTAGAATATGGTACCACAACAAACAGGCCTAGAAAGGGCCATCCACTTAAACTTACAGACTGGACAAAGAGGGTATTAATCAGAGAGGCAACAAAGAGACTAAAGGTCACAATGAGGAAGTTGGACAGTTCCACAGTGGAGACTGGTGTTTCTGTCCTCTGGACCACTCTAAGCCATACACATTGCTTAAATAACAAACAAGAAACATGTTTAGAGTTTACTTAACATGGGAGACACTTCAAACATATCAAAGAAAGTATTCTGGCCAAATAAGACTAAAATTGTACTTTTAGGCCATCAAGGAAAAAGCTACTTCCTGCATAAACCCAACACCTCTTATCACCTTAAAGCACCATCTGCAGAGTGAATCATGGGGGTGACAGTATCATGCTGTAGGGATGTTTTTCATCAGCAGGGACTGGAAAACTGCCCAACTGAGGAAATGTTGGATAGTGCTAAATACAAGGAAGTTCTTAAGGTGGCCAATAGTTATGCATGCTCAAATTTTCTGTTTTATTATTATTATTATTATTATTATTATTATTATTATTATCTTAAATGTTGTTGTTTTGTAATGTTACTTTTTTGCTTCATTATAGCAAATCTTTGCATCATCAATGTTTTTGGTATGCAGTGAAAATTGCAACTCATACAAAACCATTCAAATATCAATTTTATTTCCAAGTTGTGAGGCAACACAACAGGACAAATACCAAGGTGGTGAATACTTTTGCGAGTTACTGCATAGGACTTGTACATATGGAGAAATGTTTCAATTCAAGCATTTTTTTTTATAAACAAATACATTTACTCTGTAAAGCTGCTTTGTGACAATGTCAATTGCAAGATGCACTGCACAAATAAACTTAAATTTAAAAATTTAACTACATTTTGGGAATTGTATCATGTGCATAGCATATATTTGTTTGCTCCTAACATTTTAAAATGTTCTCCACGTTACATATATTGAAGCCATCCTGTACAACCACCTACTACATGTCAACTAGATCTATAAACCACACAACTGCACATTTTGCAGAGACATAGATCATTATGCTGCTACTGCAAAATGATATGTCTGGATTTTATCTATGATTATGTCAAAGTCCTTTTTCTTGTTGAAACTACAAACAGTAAAACGGTGACCTTTAGGCATATTTCTTCTTATATTTGAGTGATATTGGGATATTATTTCTGAATACTGCCAGAGCAAGAGGATGTTTTCCACTCTGAGTTGAATGGTTAGCACCTACACCTCACATCAAGAAGGTCCTGGGTTCGAGCACCAGGCTTGGGCATTCCTGGAGTTTGCATATTCTCCCTGAGCTTGTGTGGATTTCCTCTGAATAATCCAGTTTCCTCTGACAGTCCAAAAACATGACATTAGGCTAATTGGCTCTTCAGTTTTTCTGTTGTCTTCTGATATAAAGGAGATAATAATTCTCATTAGCAGTGTGAACAATTTCAAAGTACTTTTGTTTGAGTTTCATTTTACACAACTTTTCTACTCCACCATCTTAGAGGAAATACTGCACGTTTTACTCCTCAATATTTGTCAAACAACTGTTATTTTTACTTTACTTTTGAGATGATGAAATTTTAATACCGTTCTTCTCGTGAACTGGATGATTATGAATTGGAATGTTTTGGATCAACTGTAGCATTAAGTGTATTAAGTGTGTAGTAAATATTGTATTACCTGGAAAGTACTACCTACTAATTCTAAGCAACTGTATAAGCAATTTGCTGTAAGACTAGCTCTGGAAGAAAAAAAAGTCAATCACGTCACCTTTGGCTTTGTTGAATTTGTAACAGAACTTATAAGCTCAAGTTTAGTCAACAGTGAAAAGGTTTATTACATCATTATAATCATTGTTATATATGTTTCGGTGCGCATAACTAGTAACGCAGGCTTTCACCGTCCACATAGAGGCAAGCACATATACAAACAATGCCTAGATAGGTTAGATATGTTAGGGGAGGAGGTTCCTATGCTTTCATGCAGCACTTAGATCTGGGCATGAAGTGCAGCGAAGCAAGCACCAGAAATTCATGCATACCTTACACCCAGTCATACATCATCATACATCAGCAGAAGAATCTAATCACTGCATTGTTTTTGTTCTTGTGAAAAAGGACCCCATTTCTACAGAGTTGTTTTGTACTTACCTGCCCCATTCTTGATAAATAAACTGCTTGTACTTTTAACTCTTTAGAGGACTAAACAAATAAGCCAAAAGGCCCGGAGGGAACTGCAGTGTTTTTTTTTTCGGTCTAGTTTTCTGAAACACCAGCCTCAAAACTGAGAAATGAAGCAAGTGAATGCTATATTACTCCCCTTTCCCAACATTTAGCCCAAGTTTCACATATTTTTTTTATCCAGTAATAGATCTTAACAATAACTGAAGCCCTTTTAACATACTGTACATTGTACAAACAAAAGTACTGAGAAAACTCAAATTATCAAGGCACTATGATGCATGAGATTTTTGCATTTTCTCAACCTTTGACCGCTGTTCTTAACTTAACTTACAAGTTTATACAATCTAATCATTTCCACCACAGAGCTGCATGTAACAGCCTGTCATGTTACCAGTACCATCTTAATTCAATTCAATTCAATTCAGTTTTATTTGTATAGCACTTTTTGCAATAAACATTGTCACAATTGTTACATAGTACAACAAATTTGATAACAAATTTAAACATTTCTTCTACAGACCCTGCACAGTTGAGCATCCCACTGTGACGTGGCAAGGGAAAAAAAATCACTCAGACACACAAGGAGGAAACCTTGAGAGGAACCAGACTCAAAAGGGAAACCTATCCTCATTTGGGTGAAACTACTTAAAAATTTTATCAAAGGATTCAGAAAACAGAAGGATCAGGATTACTGGTATCTCAGAAGTTGCTTGTGTACCTCAACAAAAACACAGAGAGAAACAGACAGAGATGGGGGGGGGGGGGGGGGGGGGGGGGGGTCTCTTAGGTATGCTCATAACAGTTGTAATGGATTAAGAGGAGACTTTGTTAGTGCTGAGTGCAAGCAGAGACTACAGTTACATGTCATTGTAATGTATCAAGTAAAGTACATTTGCTATATTGTCAACTTAAATATCCTCCTAAGGCTGTTTTGAATGTACTTGTTATGCCCACTGTAGTCAGAGGTTTGCGGAAGAGACAAGTTTTTATTCAAATGCCAAAGCTCAGATTTGTTTGGAAATTTTCATTACATTAATAGTTACTAGTTTGTAGTGATGGGAAGTCTGATTCTTTTAACTAACTCGATTCTTTCGGTTCGTTTGACTGTGGCAATCCATATTGATTCATTTGATTCACCAGAAAAAAAAAACACTGCCAGGCTTGAAAACACATCACTTGGTTGCAAGACATACCGTTAAATCACTGAGCTATTTAATCTGCCTTATAAAGAGATATCACACTGAAAATTCAAATATTCAATTTATCTTTTCCTTTTTTTATATCTATGAATTATCTAGATTCTCCACAAGTATAGAAATATTTGTTGAACAATTCAGTGAGTTATTGGTTCACTGAGCAATTCGGCGAGTTAGCGATTTGCTGAATGATTCAGTGACTCAGCCAGACTCAGTCACTCAATGATTCAATGAAGCGCTGGTGAATCAATTCATTTGCGTTTGCAAATTGATTCAACTCATTTACTTAAATGAATCAATTACTATATATCAATTCGCAAATTGCTACTAGATTGCATTTTTACAATAAATGAAACCGTTAATGTATTGGGTAAAAAGTTTGGAACAGATCACAAATTTTCATTACCATTCAGTTTTAACTAACAGTAAAATATCAGGTGTTGTGTATTCCCAGAATACAAGAATACAAGTCAGAAGATTCAAGCTCCACACAGAAACACCTTCGCCAAGCCCAGAATTCACCCAAGACTTTCTTGTTTTTTCAGTGCATGGATTATGATTTGGTCCTGACAGTAAGCAAAGATGATTAAACTAAATTTAGGGTGATGGTGGGTATTATTGTATGTCACATTTGATTACATGAAGAGCAGTTATGAGACCAGTCACAGTTGAGATGATCCACTGCAGATTTTCAGCGCTTTCTCTTTCAGTCCTGCCCTGTTTCAGTAGCAACTCATCTAAGAACATTAAGATAAAACCAGTTATAGTACTTCATCATCGTCTGGTTTTTCCTCAGTGTTCTGTGTACTCTTTCATGTCTGAACTTAATCTTTCTAAGAAGCATACTTTTGTACATAAGCTCAGTGCACAGTTTAGGATTTTTCTGTAATCTGATGTATATAATTCAGCCTCTCAGAAGTTGCTCCAGGGTTTCAGGTTCAATCCTGAGCTCAGTCAGTGAGGCATATCTGTGAATCATTTTTGTGAATTGGCTATTTTTAAAGTATTTTTTATTTTAACAATAATCATCTACTACAAGGAAAACAGTACTGAAGAGGAATTTATAATTTGTTTGGGTGCATAGTGTTTTGTTTTTTTTTAATATATATTCGTGTGTTTTTGCTCTGTTGCTCTTTTTACATTCAGACATAAAAGATGTTGATGAATTACTTATCTGTAATTATACTGCCTTGCCATGGAATTACTGTTAATAACAACAGTATTTTGTCTCATGTATCTAACTTTAACGATTCAAGATTTGCTGTACTGTACACAGTAAAATCACTAGTGTTAAATTAACACTCGGAGTGTTCATTTGAGTCCAATTGGACATATATAAACACTGTAGGGTGCTAATTCAACACTCTAGGTATTAATTTAACACTGGCCATTTTGCTGTGTATGAATGAACAGACATAACTAGATAGAGAGAAAAAAGAACATATAATAACATGATAATAACACTAGAGTGCTATTTTTATTTAAAAACTACCTTGTGTAATATCCTTGCATAATCATTGTTCAAACCCCCCCAACACATACACACACACACACACACACACTCACACACACACACACACACACACACACACACACACACACACACACACACACACACACACAAACATTTCAAAGATAAATGAAAAAAAAGACTTGGGAACATGCTGTTATAGAAAAAAACTCGCTTCACAGTGATAAAATTTTATACCCATATTTCCAACATTATGCTTTGGGTATTAATAGCCTAAGGTATTTTGTAATGATATTTATATAACAGTGTACAGTATACTAGTGTAATATATTCCTGGGCATTCCTGGCTTGAGCTACTTCTTCTAACCTTTATTTGGTGAACAGAAAGTGTTGCACAAAGCCTGTTTATAATTCATTCATTTACATATTGTTTTTGTAGCATAAAAAATCTAAAGCTAAACTTTCAAACATTAACATAACACACTATCAAACATTATTGAAAGTACAAATAAAGTCATTGGGATTATATACTGGGACTTGTGGTTCATGGTTGTCTAAAAAACCAATGTAGTCAACATTTTATTTTTTGGCAAAGCAGCTTCATTTTCATATTAAGTTTTATATTAAACTGCCTGATTTTTATTTTGTTTATTGTTTTTTTTTTTATTATTATAACAGGAAGTCCAACGCCTGACTATTTTGGAGATGAATGCTTTCTAAAATACCAGGAATTCTTCCTGTTCCTCAAATTTACTGCCTTCACACTATTACGTCATTTGGCTTAGTTTCCAGATTGATTTTTATTTACGAAACGCTGTGAATTTTTCTGAAATTGAAATAAATTTGAACATGAGAGACATTTTAAGGCAGGGTTCCGATTAAAGAACATGTCATATGTTAATTAATGTGGGTTTGTAAGATGTTCAAAAATGAAATACGACACCAAATTTTAAAAATATAACAATAAATAAAAAAGTTTCAGGTTTAACATGATTTAATAGAAAAAAACTATTTCTTCCATGTTTAATATGAGGCCATGTTATCTAGAATAAATACAGTGTGCAGATTAGTAATGATAGTAAATCATTTGTGTGGAAACAATAAGATCCGGGTTAGGTTTGCTATGCTTTTATTCACTCAAATGAATGACATCACCTTGTTCAATCAAATGTGGAGCCTTTTTCCCCCTTTAGATCAGGTTCCTTCTGCTGATAAAGCATCATTATGAAACATGTGCTGCTGTTACTGCTGCTGTGTCTTTGATGTGAAGGCACTGACTTCTGAGGTGTGACCACAAGGAAGAAGAGAACCACTGCTGCGAGAAACAGCCTTACCCCGTCAGCTCTGTCTGCTCTTTACACTTAATTTAGTCTTTCATGTTCATGGGAACAGCCTCTTGTAGACAAAAACGACACTTCCGCTTTCACCAAGTACCACAGACTTTCCTCACTTCTGAAGTAATCACTGAGGACAAATGAATGTGTGCACATTTCAAGTGAATCTGAACCACATGATGAATTTCTTAGGTTGATGGAGATTATTTCAGAAATAAGAGATGTGATTTTTAATAATAACTAACATTCAATATGTGCTTTACATTTAGCAATTACATTATTAACTCAATTTTTAATAAATACAATATTTGTGTTAATTGATACCTTGTGTAAAAAAAACTGTTCCAACTTTCAACTCTGCATAGGAGCTGATTCATTACATCCACGTGAATTCTTGCAAATAAATTGAAACTCCTTATTTATCCTTCCTTATTTATCAGAATTATTTAAAAATCAGTTTCAGAATCTTCACAGTAAATATTTCATTCCATCATTCATTCATTAATTTTCTGAACCGCTTTATCATACTAGGATCTTGGGGAGCCTATCTCAGCCTACTCTGGGTGAAGACGAGATAACAGCTCGTCAGTCCATTGCAGGGCCAAGACACACACAACCATTCACACTCCCACTCATGTGCATGTCTTTGGACTGTCTGAGGAAACCAGAGATCCTGGAGGAAACCCACGCAAGCATGAAGATGCACACTCCACACAGAAATGCTCATGACCTGTTCATGGGCAATAGGGAACAGCCAAATGCTCATTGTCTGTTCATGGGCAATACGGAATAGTCAAAATTGTCTTTGGATTGCGGGAGGAAACCAGAATAACCAGCGAAAGCTCTTACGAGTATGGTGAGAACATGCAAACACCACACAGAAACAACCTTGCCAAGCCCAGGATTCGCTCAAGAATTTCTTGACTAAGACTTACTACGCCACTGTGCTGCCCCAGAGTAAATCAGTGAGCTGTTTTCTCTTCATATATCAGTGAAGCAGATCATCTACTTCTGAGAAAATGGGACAAGTTAACAATAAATACTAATTCATTAAAGGGGCATTGTCATGGATGCTTGAAGAAAAACTCCTAAATAATATCAGTGGGGCGGCACGGTGGCGCAGTGGTTAGCACGTCCGCCTCACAGCAATAAGGTCCTGGGTTCGATTCCCAGCTCAGGCGTTTCTGTGTGGAATTTGCATGTTCTCCCTGTGCTTGCGTGGGTTTCTTCTGGGAACTCCGGTTTCCTCCCACAGTCCAAAAACATGCACAGTAGGCTAATTGGCTGTTCCAAATCACCCATAGGTGTGAGT
>JAOUQZ010015099.1:0-15357 GCA_028564935.1 Neosilurus hyrtlii
GTGTAGGGGGTTGTAGAGAAAAATTTTTAGATTCCTCCCTAATTTAATTTTGCTATGTAAAGCTGCTTTGTGACAATTTCAATTGTAAAAAGCGCTATACAAATAAAACTGACTTGACTTGACTTGAACTTCACCGATAATCAGGTTGAGAAACAGCTGAGAAGACTACACTCAGGCGAGGCAGCAGGACCAGATGGGTTGAGCCCCCATATTCTTAAAGCCTGTGCCTCTCAGCTCTTTGAAGTCTTACATTACATCCTTACAATGAGCCTGAATCTACAGGGGTTCCCTGTCCATTGGATAAAATCATGCCTCATTCCTGTACCAAGAGTCCCCACATCCCATTGGCCCCCAGGATTTTTGACCCGTGTCACTGACTTAGCATGTCATGAAGACCCTAGAGAGAGTCATACTGGATCAGCTCCAACCCATGGTTAGACCACATATGGACCCCATTCAGTTCACTTACCAGCTTCGCTTCAGAACTGATTGTGGATTTTAGGAGATCCAAAACACCAACGGCCCGTTTCCATCTAGGGCATCAATGTGGAAATGGTGGAAGATTACAAATACTTTGGAGTTCAAATTGACACTTAGCACTGCTGCAATTTACAAAAAGGGCCAGAGCCATCTCTATTTTTTTTTGAGCCAGCTAAGGACTTTTATCATCTGCTAAACACTGCTTAGGATATTTTATGAGTCCGTTGTGGCCAGCGCGATTCTCTGTGCTGTTGCATGCTGGGGCTGCAGCCTGAGAGTTGCAGACACAAACAAACTGAACAAAGTGATCTGCAAGGCCAGTAATGTTGTGGTGATGGAGCAAGACTCTCAGAAAGGCTAATGTTGGCCAAAATAAAGACAATATAAATGCTCCACTGAACGACACAGGAAATCATTCCTACCTGTGACCATTAAACTGTACAACTTCTCCTTATAGCAACAACATCCACAGTTACACATTTGCATTTTGAACTACATTTACATTCCAGTTTATCATACTGATAATACTGTTCTGTACATTTAACTCATAACAACTCTATCTTAGATTCCTCTGTTCAGAGCATATTACTCCAAAAGGTGTGTTTTTTGCCTGTATGATCAATAGCATACTATAGCCTTGCTCTTATATTATGTTTGCAAAGTTTTTCCTGGTACTCCTCCTATGTAGGTGGAATTTTCCCCAATTGCTTTCTCATTGTAGGCGTACGCACAGAAACAATCAATAGCACCTATTCTGTTATACAGAATTCCAATATTATGGACTTGAATATGTAATAATTGTAAGGTTGTACTTATTTTTTTATTTTTTCATGTAACTGAGCTTTTTTGTTTCTGTAAATTATTAAAATGGCTAAAAAAGTTTAATGTGGTGTTTGTTTGAGAATCACTTTCATGTTTCCCCCAGTAAGCACTGGGATAAATGTTTGCTTGTTCAAATATGTTGAAAAATTCACAATTCCCATGGGTTGTAGTTGTTTTTTACATGACTGTAAATTATATTAAGCCTTACAAATATTAACATAAGGCTCCATAGCAGTGCAGAAAACTGTTTGCCTGAAAACAAAATTAAGGAAGAGAAAGGAAGGAAAGAAGAGAAAGGGAGGATGGAATAAAAGATTGAAGGAAAGAAGGAAGGAAGATCAAAAAAGAATGTATGAAAGTATGTATTACTTATTCATGAATGTATGGAAATATTTTACTCAACAGTCATTATAAGCCTTTCATGGCAACAAATAAACCCAGTCAACATTTTAAAGACTTATTCCACTAGTCTCAGGTGACCTCTGGTTAAATACATCTTGATGCTTATCCTGAAAATTTTTAAGTATCCTTACAAATACTGTTAGATGTTTATATAGGAACATGTGTTTTTGTTCATGCAGGTGCATGGGTGAATCATGGTCTGGGAACAGTCCAAATGGAGAACAGACATCTGGTTTGGGTCTATACCGCTCCCCATCTGGACTACTGGATAGCTGCCCCTTTTTCTGTATCCACTGGTAAAAATGTTTCTGGCACATGGAAAACAATTAAATTCGTAGATTATAGCTTCATATATTTATAGATATTTTTTTTCCAAATATAACCAGATTTTTTCATTTTTGTAAATCTAGGTTACATGGGATATGAAAGCACTCTGGATTTCCTTACACACAATGCATCCCTTCTTGTTCCAGTAGTAGGAGGAGGTTTAGTTATTACCATTGGATTGCTTGCTGTTGTATCATGCTATTGTAGGTAATGCCATGTTTAGATTATTTCCATGTGCATTTCTACTATTTTCCTCACTGTAAAAAAGATATGATTTTACATGCAAGATGTTAATATAAGATGTTTAAAAAAAAAAACTATTGAATTTGACACACAGTTCAGGAGACCCCTATGGGTAGACAAGACAAGCAACAAGTATTTAGTTTTCCTTGCCCGGACATGGGTTACCGGGGTCCCCTCCTGGAGCCAAGCCTGGGGGAGGGGCTCCAGCGAGCACCTAGCAGTTGGGCTTCTGCCCATGGAGTCCGACCGGGCCTAGCCCAAAAAGGAGACATGGGTCTGCCTTCCCATTGACCCACCACCTTTGGGAGGGGCTATAGGAGTTCGGCACGTTGTGAGTTGGGTGGCAGCTGAAGGCATGGGCTCTATCGAACCGATCCTCAGCTACTTACTCTTGCTCTTGGGACATGGAATGTCACCTCTCTGGTGGGGAAGGAGCCTGAGCTGGTACACGAGGTTGAGAGATACCGACTAGATATAGTCGGACTCACCTCGACACATTGCTTGGGCTCTGGAACCACCCATCTCAAGAGGGGCTGAACCTTGCTCATGGGGAGAGGCAGTGAGCCGGTGTGGGCATCCTTGTTGCCCCCTGTCTTGGATTCTCCCCAGTTGACGAAAGGGTAGCCTCCCTCCGCCTTTGGGTGGGGGAACAGGTCCTGATTGTTGTTTGTGCTTATACACCAATTGAGGTTCAGGGTACCCACCGTTTTTGGAGTCCTTAGGGAGTGTGCTAGAGAGCTTCCCCCGGGGACTTCCTCGCCACCCTGGGAGACTTTAATGCCCATGTGGGTAATGGCAGTGTGACCTGGCGGGTTGTGATTGGTAGGTGGGGCCTCTGATCTGAACCTGAATGGTGTTTCTTTGTTGGACCTGTGCTCATCACGGTTTGTCCATCATGAACATCATGTTCAAACATAAGGGTGTCCATAAGTGCACTTGGCACCAGGACACCCTAGGCCGCAATTCACTCATCAACTCTGTAGTCGTGTCATTGAACTTGCGGGCGCATGTTCTGGACACTCGGGTGAAGAGTATGTGTATATATGTATGTGTGGGTTGTAGAAAAATGTTTAAATTCCTTTTGAAAATGATTTTACTATATAAATCTGCTTTGTGACAATGTCAATTGAAAAAAAGTGCAATACAATTAAAACTGAATTAAATTGAAGAGAGGAGCTGAGTTCTTAACTGATCACCACCTGGTGGTGAGCTGGCTCCAATGGCAAGGGAGGTCACCCTTCAATCCTGGCAGGCCCAAGCGTGTAGTTAAGGTCTTCTGGGAAAGTTTGGCAGTGTCTCCTGTCAGAAGGGCTTTTAATTCCCACTTCCGGCAGAGCTACAACCACATCCCAAAGGAGGCAGAGGACATGGAGTCAGAATGGGCCATGCTTTGTGCCTCCATTATTGAGGCGGCAGCCCATAGCTGTGGCCAGAAGGTCATCGGTGCCAGTGGTGGCAGTTACCCCCAAACCTGGTGGTGGACACCTGTGGTGATGGGGGCCGTCTAGCTGAAGAAGGATTCCTATCGGGTCTTTTTGGCCTGTGAAACTCCCAAGGCAGAAGACAGGTCACCAATGCAAAATTTTGGTTGTGGGAGGAGTTCAGTGAGGGCCTGGAAAGCAACTATTGGTTGGCCTTGAATAGGTTCTAGACCACCATCAGACTCCTCAGGAGGGGGAAGCAGTTCTCCACAAATACCGTTTACAGTGGAAGTGGGGAGCTGCTCACCTCAACTGGGAATGTTGTTGGGAGGTGGAAGGAATACTTAGAGGACCTCCTTAATCATACCAACATGCCCTCCGTTGAGGAGAAAGACCCTGAGGGTTTGGGTGGGGGTCCGCCAATCTATGGGGCAGAGGTTGCCGATGTAGTCAAAAAGCTCCTCGGTGGCCAGGCACTGGGGGTGTATAAGATCCACCCTGAATATCTCAGGTCCCTGGATGTTGTAGGACTGTCTTGGTTGATATGTCTCTGCAACATCGCATGGTCATCAGGGGCCGTACCTCTGGATTGGCAAACTGGGGTGGTAGTTCCCCCTTTTAAAAAGGGGGACCAGAGGGTGTGTTCCAACTTTTGTGGAATCACACTCCTCAGCCTACCTGGGAAAGTCTAATCAGGAGTACTGAAGAGGAGGATCCAACTGATAGTTGTGGGCCACAATGTGGTTTTCGTTCTGGCCGCACCTGCTCTAAACACTTTACAGTATCCTGGAGGGGTCATGGGAGTTTGCCCAATCTGTCCATATGTGCTTTGTAGATTTAAAGAAGGCTTTCATTTCCCTCAGGTTATTTTGTAGTGTGTGCTCCGGCAGTATGGTGTACCGGACCCGTTGCTAATAGCAATTAGTTCTCTGTACCACCGGAGCCAGAGCTTGGTCCGCATTGATAACAACAGGACAAATTCCTTTCCGGTGAGGGTTGGAGTCTGCCAAAGTTGTCCTTTGTCACCGGCTCTGTTCATAAATTTTATGGACCGATTTTTCTAGGCACAGCCAAGGCGTTGAGGGGTTCTGTATTGGTGACCATAGGATCTTGTCAATGCTTTTTCCAGATGATGTCCTTTTGGCTTCATCAAGCCGGGACCTTACTGGAAAAATAATCAATACCTCCACTTTTACATCTGGCCCTATTACACTACTTTTTATTGAATCTTTTTCTGTGACATTATGACCAACCAAGTTTTAAGCAGAAGAATCTTTGGAAGCCCAGACACATGAAATTGCTTTTGTATTTTCACAGAATATACCCTTGGCAAAAATCTCACTAACACCTTAAACCTGAGATAAACAAAATATTAACCAGATCAGTAGAGGTATTTTATAAACAAACAAACAAATGAACAAAGATTAAGTCATGTGTGCTGACACACTGTGAACAAATCTACCAGAATGCAATTTACATTGCCTTTACAGTGTTATATGTGTGAGAAGACCGCCGAACTCCAGGCTTGCTGTTCCCTCACCAACTAGCAGAGGGCGGCACACCACCAACATCCTTCCCTCCAGTAGGGGAAGAGGAGCCACACCTGCTGGCAATTAACCATTAGGCACAAAGCCTATTTAAGGAGCCAACACCATTTAGAAGGTGCTGGGTCTTTGTATGTGTGAAGTCACACATTTAACAGCCGGTATATGGTATTTCTTTCTCTGGGCTTCATGTGACCAGGTGCTGTGTTTATGTTTTGTTAAATGTGAAAAGAAAGAAGAAAAAGAAAGAAAATAATATAAAAAATAAAAGAATAAAAGACTTCTGTTGAGAGAGTGGGTACTCCCGCTGTTACTTGCTATTTTCAGGCAAGGCCGGTTCTCTCCTGGCATCCTAGTTTCCGTTTTTACCCCTGTCTGTGTTCTAGTCCCCATTTCTGGCTCAGCATTTGGGCCCTAAATAAATAAGGCAAGTGGCGACGACACTTTTGTCGTCGACACGTTACAATATGAGGTGCATGCAAAAGTTGCATTTGCTGCATCAATTTGAAAGCTATCATGGAGATTTGCTCTAGAAATATGCCACCTAAGTGAACCCAATGTACTTACAATGGTATTTGAAGGTTGTACACAAGTTTTTCAAGTTTACATGCCCCTTAGTCTTACTGTATTTATTCTAGCATTTTTTTCTTTCATTAGAGACTCCCTGTGTAAAGGAAAAAGAAAGCGAGGCCACAGCAGAAAATCAGCAGCTCGAAAGAAAGAACAGCACAATGGTAGAAACAACAACAATGAGCAGATTGAAATTTCTTGTAAACCACCAACACCTAACAAATACCGGCATCATTCAACTGTAACTCAAAGTACATCCCTAGGTAAGAGGGGTCAGGCTGGGATGAAAAGGAAATTCAATAGGAGCATGGGGAAAACTGGCCAGGCAATAATTCGAATGCATGAAAACATAAGTAAAAATGCTCAAGATTCTTTAAAAACTACAAAGACACCACAAAATGTGAACAGTGAGCTGGTGATACCAGTCTCTCTGCATGAAAATGAACATCTTCCACAAAACCTAGTTTTGTATAATCAACATTTAGCTTTGATTCAGCACATGACGTCATCAGAGGAAGCATCAGGAAGTAGGTCTGCCACACTACCTAGGAAGGCGGTCCAGTACAGCAACCTGGAAAAACCAGTTCACAAGCAAACTTCACCAAAAATGGCACCATTCTCAGATGTTAAAGAGCAAGACCTAACTATGGAGACACCATATGGTGAACCCAGATCTAGAGGCAGGAATTGCTTGTTGGAGTCCGTTTCTGTCCCAGAGGCACTGAATAAAGCTATAGGGATAGACGCTTCATGTGGGACTCATCAAGGAACTTCGGAGCAGACTCTACATGAGCTGTCCAAAAGTCGGCCCTTTCCTCATCCAAAAGCCTGGTTTGTTTCCCTGGAAGGAAAGCCTGTGGCACAAGTTTGCCACTCCATCGTAGACCTTCGAAAATGTCACATCCTCCTTAGTGACCGTCATGGCACCAGCCTGGACTCAGGTGTTGATCTCAATGAGCAGCATCGAAAGCAGAGCTGTCCAAAAAGAAACACAGCTCTCATACGGCCAATCTACTCAGAGGACACAGATCTGAGCAGCTGTGAGAGTGGTAGAATTATAACCTGCACTGCAGATAAGCTCTCACTTAAAAAAGCACACCAGAGAAGCAGTGGAACCGTGTCCTACTTGCCGGAGGAGAAATGTGATAATGAAACATCATACGAGGGTAGAGAATGTCCACAAAGCGCTCCAGGACAAAGGCTCAGAAAGACAAGGGAAAAGCCAAAAAGCCCCTGGCACCAAAGGGAGGAAAGACCACTTATGAAGCTAAACTAAAAGCATGTTATTTAAAATGTTTTTATACCACCACCATGACCATCATCATCACATGAAAAATAAAAGACATAAAATAATATGTTTATTGACTGAACACCATACAATAAGAAACTTTAACTTTTCTTTTTTGTCCTTTAAACATACTATGAGCCTAGAAAGGTTTTTTTATTTCTCTAACTGCAAATGTTTTTTAAGGTGATTTGTTTAGTTTAGTTCATTACTGTTACACAGTCCTTACCCACCTAATTTTACAGTGAAATATCTAAGCCACAAAGCATGTTGTATACATTTATTTCAGTTTTTTTTTTTTACAAGATTGAATTGATAAAGGTTTCTACATTTTGCTAGTGATAATTCCCCACAACAGCATGAATGCTGAAAGTATTTAATTGCATGATATTACAAAACTACCCCTTTATAACTACAGTAGACTTAGTTGATTATGTCCACCAAGGTGGGGGTTATGGGATTGGTCATGTGTGTCTCTGTTTGTGACTTTCAGCATGATCACTTGAAAACTAAGACACAAATTTTTAACCAATTATGGCTCTTGTGCCAATAAAAAAGTTATTACATTTTAGCCATGATCTGAATGGGAATGCAGGAGGGTTTTAGAGGATTTTTTGAGTAAGATAGGGCAAAATTACATATTTTAGAGTATTTATATTTACATAACTTGGTTAAATATAAGTCACTGTATTACTGAAAATTAAACCCAGACTAAAAGTTTTAAGATGGTATTACCTTGCTTGAAGTCTGCACTTTCTGGGTGCATTGTTAATGCCTAATCTTCTGTTATAAAACACGCAAATATATTTTGCCACTTGAGTCATTTTATCCGCATTTGGTGTGGAAATTAATTTTCAGGATAAGCTGCTACTTCAAAAGGTTTCCTCATGCTATGAATGCATAAAAATGCCTGCATGTTCAACAGATATGATTACATTGTGTGTGCTATTGCTTTGCAATTAGTTTCCATGTGTTTTTCATATGAAAATAATAAACAATCATGACTTTTTTTTCTATATTTGTCAATTTTTTGTTTGTTTATTTTATCTAGATTTGTTGCACGTCATTGCACACTAATTACCCATGCTTAGAACATTAGCTTTAATGTTAATGTTTAGAGACCAATACAACTGGAGAATGGGCAATGGTGATAGGGTGCTGGATTACTGATCCCAAGGTCAGGGGTCCAAGCCCCACAATCAGCAGGATGTCAATGCTGTCCCCCCAGTGAATCTAACTGGGATATCAAAAGCCGACCATATCTCTCACTGTCTATGGTGAGAGGCATGTAAAAAAACCATTATTGATTTTCGTCAAGAGTAGGCTGCATAGCCGTCAGTGTGTTTCTGCCCTGCGATTGCCTGGTGAGCTGTCCAGTGTGTACTTTGCCCTAGCCCAGAGTTGGCTGAGATGGGCGCCAGCCTCCCCATCACCCTAATTAGGATTAAGCGGTTCAGAAAATGAACTAATAAATGGAGAATGCATTTCCCTTAATGCCAAGTGTTTTCATAAATATAATCAAACTTTATAAAAATACAATATTGAATAATGCACAGCTGTTTATTAACTGGGTTGATAGCTTTGTTTTTCGCAGAATTTTCTTCTGGCACAACACATTGGGTACCTATTCAGTTGGAATGACCAGACAAATTAGCTAAAAAAAATACAAAATTAATTAAAAAAAAAAAAAAAAAAAAACAGGTAGTAAGCGCTTGGTATAGATGGTGGGTAATCATGTCCAGAAATTAAAAAATATTTATATAAAATTAAAAAAATAACAGATCTTTTACTTTTATTCATTTATACATTACTTTCTTATTCAAATCTAAGGATAAACTCTTGGGGTGGGAAAATAAATAATTAAAAGAATGAACGAACGAACGAATGAATAAATAAATAAAAATTAAAAAAGGTTAACCAGCACACTCTGGTGTTTCCTGCCAAATTGAAAGTGAAACTAAAACCAAACACATGCATACGTGGTCGTCCCTGAAACGAATGACGAGGGAAAGCCAATGACGAATGGCAACGGCAAGAATAAAGCGAATTAATGGTTGCCATTACCGCATATATCACCTCCTTCACCCTGCCACAAAGCGAATGACAGATTTAACACATAGCATTACATATTTTACGTAGAACAAAGCTAGCATCGCTTTTCATTCCTTGATCTAAGTCGCAAGTATGGCGAATGACAGACTTTGGACATTATATTTTAACTGAAGAATCTAATAAAAAAACACGATTGGGAGGATCTGAAGATAGAAGCAGATGTATTTTACATTGGGTTGATTGTTACAATCAGACTGGTATATCTGTATGTATTTAAGTGACAATGTAGTTATTAAAATGTTTTTAAATTGTGGCTATTATGAATAAGCTGAATGTTGAACTTTTTCTTGTTGTTTTTACTTGTTGAATCTACTTATTAAAATTGTGGTAGGAAATGAATTACTTGTTTTCTACGTGATGTAGCCTATTTATGTAAGACAATATTCTCACCTAACTGACAGTGTTTAATGTGAAATTATGCAGCATACACAACTTGATAACAAAAAAAATATATTGATACATGATAAAGATCCACACCCCAACCCAAACATTCAACGTCAATACGTGTGATTAGTTCAAACAGCCTTGATAAAGAGGACACAATAGACTTTAATTTACAATAGTTTTGGCTAGTGTCACCAGATAACATTGTCAACAGATAACATGGATACCCGTGTGATTTTGTGGTAGAGAAAAATAAAGACGGAGAGTGGCATGTTTTCCGAAGAGAATTTATAAGCATAGATTATGCGTTGCTTTCACGGTAGAACGGTGGTGAGGGTCGATAAGTGTTTTGTTGGTGATCGTTTTTTAATACGGGGGCCCGGTTTCAAATCCCACTGTGTTTATTGTAATTGTATACAAGTTTATGTATTTTATTTGTTCATTTTATTCATATTTTTAAAACACAACATATGTTACACTTTATTGTATAGCAAAGTGGAGCACCAGATTTCACTTTGAACGAGAGTAGTCGTCTTGACGAATTTTCAGAAGTCAAATAGGAGTAAGGGAAATGTCGGCAGAATGGGCGGAGTGCAAGCATCTGTAAGCCAATGTCACCAGTTTACATGAAAACCAGTTAAACTGGAACAGCGGCATTCGGTACATTCTCACATTCAGTTGTTGGTAAATATTTTTCAGAACCTGTAATAAGTGTAAGACTATTTGTAAAACTGTCTCCGAGTTCTTTCATGTGTTTCACTTCTTTTAAATTTGTTCTCTAAAATATAAATTTGTTTTGTCCTCAGTAAGAGTGTCTTGCTAATTCAAATCTGTTTTCATAAAATGTAAAAATGTTTTCTAAAATGTACATTTGTTTCACGTTCATATATTTTTTTCCCTCACACTTTGTAATTTAGTGTTGCATGTACAAATTACTTTCGTCGGTTGCAACGCTACAAACAGCAGGCTCAGGCAAGTCCGCTCTTTTCCTATAATCACGAGAAATCTTATAAAGTTATCTTTTCAGACTGCTTTTCTGAAATAAAAGTATATTAGTATTGTTGTTGCAATATTATAAATAATTAGTACTTTGAACATTGTAGTTTGTTTTTCGGCCTAACATTACATGCAAACCTAACACAAACACAAACACTAAAATTGGAGTCGGTGCAGACTGCCCGAAACTTAGTGTCAAGTCATAGTATGGCGTGACTGATTGCATCCTCTGCAGACCCACAGCAATAGTTTTGGGGTCACTGATTGTAGTCCTTGCAGATTTACAAAAACTTATTGTCCCCAAGCTTGACCTTACCCTGTATTGATTTAGTGACTCCATGTTCACCACGAAGCTAACTCCCTACCGCAGAAATGTTGTGTTTCCATTAACATTAGGAGAAGCTGAATCAATTTTGACCAAAGTTCCCTCAAAAAGCCCCCCGAAAGCATTACAGAGCCACCTGTCCATACTCTCGGTGAAGAAGTATACCTGTATAAATGCACTTCAAATGAAGCTGCTCAAAAAATGGACTTCCGATTTGATCAGTATGGATGGATTTCAAAAGGGTCAAACAATCACAATGACAAAGAGAAGACTAACATATTAAAAAGGTATTACTACATAAAGAACTCCGATGGGAAATAGAAAGATTCACTCAAGGGTTTCAAATAGGACATATATTGTTTAAAAGACAAGTCAGATGTATTCTTGGTGCACTACATAGGTGATGAGGCCCTTGCAAAGGACGTGCCTCATGGAAACTCTAAATTATCAACTAGAGTATTTGTGCCCACCAAGAAGTCTGTGTTTTCAGACCTCAAAGACAAGGCCATGCTTACAAAACCCCAACACCTCTATAAACACTTACATGAGAGCAAAGAAGAACAGCCCGTCCCTAGTGTTCCAGTTGCATGTCCAAGAAACCGCAAACAAGTTGAAAATACAAGTTTTCGCTATCGCGGTGAGGGCAAATTATGCAATGACGAGTTTTTCAGCTTATACGAGCTTGGTCTCCATACTGATATTGTTAAAAAAATGGTCATGTTACCTAACCTGGATGTTCATGATGGATCCCCAAGCTCTATCCTGCTGTCTAAACAACTTCTCAAAGAGAGCGCAAAAGACAACAGTCTGCTGCAAGTCCTGTCATACGTCACTACAATTAAACTTGGGGACTTTTACATATCTCCCCTTGTCATGAGAAACACCCTTCTCGAAGGCAACTCAATATTTCCAGTAATGTTTCTCGTACATGAAAGAAAATTTGTAAAGGACCATTGTGCCTTCTTAACGGAAACATTACAACAAATCCAGGGTGAGGGCGTCTTTCCTCAAATCCCGATCATGGCAGACAGAGAAAAGGGCATAACAGGGTGTTTTGCAGGATCAACTTCCAGGTCTGAAGAACATTGTATGCAGGAACCACATATTGAAAGATGTTGAAGTGTGGGTGAAAAATAGAGAGGGCAAAAAAGACGATATCAAAGTGCTGAAAGATGATATAGAACAGTTGCTAAATTCTACTGAAATCACAGAATTCGACAAAAAGTATGAAAAGCTGCATATTAGTTGGAGTAAGGCTTTCCTAAACTATGTGGAAACTTACTTAAAGAATGAGATCAAACACCATGCCTGCAACTATGTGACATCACAATTTGCAGCGTTTGCTGGTAATGTCACCCCTACAAACAACATCAGTGAGTCCTTTAACAAAATCCTTAAAGAACAGGCAAACTACACTGAATGGCCAGTCGACACCATGGTATTAACACTGTACTATTTACATAACTATTAACTGTATGTGTTTGCCAGAGGACACAAAGGCATGGGAAATTATTGCCGCAAGGAAACCCTGAAACACTGAGATCTAGATCTGGAATATACAGACATAATGAAAACTATTAAAGAGGATCACACTGTACATAAAGGTGTAGAAAGTGGACCAACTTTGCGCACAACACATAAGGCCATGGCACGAAGATAAACGTGGATGGAAAAGGGCTAAGTGCCATTAAACTTTTTCCAAAACCTGCAACTTGTACCTGTCTAAGCATCAGACTTTGCTATCATATTATAGCAGTACAAATGGCACTAGGTGTGGATGCTGATGAAGGAAACTGTTCTTACAGTTTATCTGTCATGAGAAAAAAATGCCTGTGGGAAGAAAAGAAGTCTGGTCATAAAAAACCCAGATTACATGATTATGACTATCTTGTAGAGCCGGCAAATGATTCTGTTTTAGCTGAATCAGGGTAGAGCCAACTAATTCTCTGGGATGTAAGTCTGCCAGTCAACGAAAGGCAAAGCTCATTGTCACTACACGTCTACACCTACAAAGTATTCTTCCGCTGATATCCACCCATGGGACAATGATCATATGGAATGATTTTATGCAGCTAAAACAACAGATTCATATGATTCCCAGAGAAATTATGGAGGCCCTCAAAACACTCACGCCACAGCAATAGCTTTGTAGCACTTCCATCAATGAAAGCATACAAGCTATACTACAAACTTCTGAAAATGAAGCTTCTTGCTTACTTTGCCGCACTTATGTATATCAGTGTGTAGCAGTGGGAATGTATGAAGTTTCAATGACCTTTTATTGGTCAGAACGAAACCCTGAATAAAAACATCATCCTGGTTCCATTAAACTTAGACCCAGTAGGGTGTGGTTTGCACTGGTGTCTTGGAGTAGCCAACTTCTCACAAAGAAAAGTAATGCTGTTTGATGCAAAGAATGGCGAAAAGAACGTACACAGAATATGGTAATATTTTTGCCAACATTCTGTGGATTGTAGAGGCAGCTCACAAGATTGCTAAAGTTGCTTTCCACATGTCATCGTGGAAATACATTTTTAGCACAGATACAGTGCAACAACCAAACGGTTATGACTGCGGACCTTACACCATTCTCAATGCTCACAGCATTATCACTGGACATGCTTACAAGGATGTCAAAAGTTTACGTGTACGAGAATGGCTACAGGCAAAAATTCTAAGCCATGTGAACAAAAAGCCCTTCATTAAAATGCCAAATGCACAACAGATCCCTCTAGCCTGACTATTGAAAGCCAGCAAGTAAACTGCCACTTGTCCTCTATGGTCAAGGAACTGGAACTAAGTAAAAACTGGTCTGTGTGTGCTGACGATAACTGCCCCAAAGATTTCCCAGCATCTGACAAGCAAGTGATGTGCTGCAAGTGCAAAAACTGATTCCATGAGAAATGTATATTCCGAGAGGAATTTGATACATACTATTGTTGCTAGGCATGTTCTTCATAACAACGGGAAGAAGAACTGATGAAACTGAATAGCACTTTCTTTAAAAATAATGATATAACGATGATCACAATTATAACAATTCATTAGTGCTTTCCAGTCTAGGGTGGAAAAGAGAGGGAAAGTGGATTTCCACTTTTCTTTGCGGTTGAGTTTTCTGAGGCCTTTAAAATTACATGAAAACTTCATGTAAGTTGTGCATTTGTTACTGCAAAGTTGTGTGTCTGCCTCTGCAAATATTATGGTGGTGAACCCGAATTGTTTTTTAAGACGTCGTCAGTGCTGTTACCCCTTCTCTGAGGGAATTATTTTGTAACACGTGTGCAGCGGCAACAACAACAAGGTGACGTCCTTTATTTGAGTTTTACCTGTAAATAATTATAGATACTTTTGTCGCCAATAACCTGTTTTCATCGTCTGACAACATATTAGTTGATCTGCCTGTTGGCTCAAGATACTGCCTGTTGTTAAGCGCACGGACTGAACCAGATGTGCCGCATTGAGATGAGAGAGACAAAGTCGAGGTGAGTTTTAAATTTATTTATTTCATTTTTTAAAGCATTTGGCAGGTGCTCTTATCCAGAGCGACACACAATTATCATTTTATACAACTGAGCAATTGAGGGTTAAGGGCCTTGTTCAAGGGCCCAACAGTGGTGATTGAACCTCTGAACTTCAGATCAGTAACACATTGCTATTTATTAATAACTTTTATTATGAAGTTGTCTCAATATTTTGTGTTTCTTTTAATTGTATTGTAGGGCTGTGCAGGCCAGTGTGAAGACAAAGAATGTGTAAGGTACAGTACAATCACTGATCATGATTGCAAATCATTAAAAATGGTACAGACATCTGTAATCTAATGCAGTGGTTCCCAAATTGGGGTCAGTGGGTCTGCAGTAAAGGTTGCAGCATCAAAATCATTTGAACCACTTTAACCCGATTTTACACTTTGCATTATCAATAATAATAATAATAATAATAAGATTTTCAAACTTGCATCACACATCACACTGGATGCTTTGTGATCTTGTAGATTTGCTATATTTTGCCAAAATATTAAAAATCTTCACATTTGGAATTTACTTTTTTGAAATTGTTGACAACACAAATCGTCTGGTGGTCCCTGGCACAATCCGTTTTCAAAAGGGGGTTGTTGACATGAACATGTTTGAGAACCACTGATCTAATGTAGCTTTTGTTATATATAAAATATGGCAACTGTATACGTAGTCAATATTTATCAATTATTGCTTTTTTAGAATTATTCTTAAAATTTCCTTCTTTGTAGGGCTGTGCTCTGGATTTTAACTCTAAGCAGAACAGCTGTAAGTGATATGGAGGGGAACTGGGCATACAATAAGAGGAGCAATATGAGAAGACGAGCTCTGAAAAGGGTACAAAAACTTGAGTAGTCATTAGAAAATGAGCAGGACAATGAAAAATGTGATAAAAACGTGAAGGTAGGCTTGAAGATTAAGGCATCAG
>JAOUQZ010015168.1:0-15353 GCA_028564935.1 Neosilurus hyrtlii
TATATATATATATATATATATATATATATATATATATATATATATATATATATATATATATATATATATAAATATGTGTGTGTTTAGATGTTTTATAGATTTTCCATCCATCCGCTGAACCGATTTATCCTACTAGGGTCACTGGGGAGGCTGGAGCCTATTTTAGCCAACTCTGGATAACAATTTGCTAATTAGCCTAATGTGCATGTCTTTGGACAGTGGGAGAAAACCGAAGTACCTGGAGGAAGCAGGCATGGGGAGAACATACAGGCTCCACACAGCAACACCCGAGTCGAGCCCTAGACTCGAGCCAAGTACCTTCTTGCTGTGAGGTGGGCATGCTAACTACACTATGACCGCCTAATCTTACAGTGAAAAACAACCAGAACATAAGGAACGACGGTCAGATGGGAGGACTAACAGACAGACACCGCCTCGCCAAGGCATAACCCCAATGGACCTACGGACAGGTGAGCTAAAAAACATTGTATCATTTGATCCTGGTATTCAGGATGCAGATCAAGAACCAAAAGTGGTGGAGAGGATATAAAACAAGTCACAGGCAGGTATCTATTGAATTTCATTGCGTCCAAAGAGTAAGAAAATATTTGCACTAATTACACTGTGGAGAGAAACATGAAGGGGAGAGGTATCAGCACAGCTCGACGGCAGACCCTGACAAACGACAGACCCTCCCGGAAGGCTTTGATCGGAAGTTAAAATGGAACCAACAGTAGAGCGGTCATCAAATGATGTTAAAAGACCGTGTAGGATGTAGGATGTGTAGAGGTTGTGGGTTCGAGACCCCCACCGTGCTAAGACACCTGGGCAAGGTCTTAACCACAAGTGTGCCTCTGTATGCCCAGCGGTATAAATAGGTACCCGTAAAAATACTGGGAAAGTGAGCTACGATGGGCCTCCCCTCCTTTCATGCTACAGACACTGGGGATAAGCTCCGACCTGATCAGCCAGTAGGCTCGGGTGTACACAGCCCAACAGACGTATCTTTACGTTCCTCTGTCCAATGATATACATTTTCGGAGTGGCTGTGGCCAATCTCGGTTTATTGAGTGTCTTTAAATGTGTGTGGGGTTTTTTTGTGATTTTCTTTTCGTTTTTATCAATCCTTACATCATGCAGGTGAACTTAATGTACAGAAAGGGAGCAAATACGTGATTAGACATTTCTCTCTCATTCTCTGTCAGACATTATGACAGAGTAAACAGCTAATAATCAGCATCATTGCATTGGACTGCTTAGAGTGTAAATCATAAACAATTAAATAAATAAATAAATACCGTTTCTGAAGATAACCACTTTTCAATGTCATCCATAACTGCATTCTGTGGTGCTGCCATCTGGGAAGAAAAGACAACAACACAATCAAAATGTATGATTATTAATTTATTAATTGTTTGCAACAATCATGACATAATGAATTAAATTTCCCCAAGAACTGCAAAAAGTGTTTCTTTCCTAAAAACAGCATCACAATCATCCCTCATCTTTCAACATTTCATGCAAATCACTAATCCACCCTGCACGGATTCATCACCACACCCCCCATGCAAGCACGCAAACAATCATGCATCATCATTCCGGAAAAATCTGCCAGTAAAATGTATCTTCTTCTTGTAGCCCTGCAGCTAATCTCTGATTCAAGCTGCCTGCATTTAACACTTCACAAATTAAAGGATAGAACAAAATAAAAAGAGTTGGAAACAAAAAAATTGCATCATGGTGGCATAGTGGTTAGCATGTTCACCTCACAGTCCTGGGCACGGCGAAGATTTTTTCGGTGTGGACTTTACCAATTCTCCCCGTGACTGTTTGGGTTCCTCCTGGTACTCCTGCTTCCGCGCACAATCCAAAGACATTCACATTAGGCTAACCGGTTGTTCCAAATTGCCCCTATGTGTGAGTGTGAATGGTGGTGTCTGTTGCCCTGTAATCTGGCGAGATGTTTAGGATGTACAATTTTTACTTTACAGAAGATTGTAAAGGATGTCTTCATATGCTGTAGTTCGCGGCTAATGCGCATGGCTGTGCCTATTCCAGCCAATTAGCCTAATGTGCATGTCCTTGGACTATGTGAAGAAACCAGAGTAGCTGAGCTCGGGACTCGAACCCAGGACCTTCTTGATGTGCGCTATCCTCTAACCACTATGCTACTGTGCACCCCACTGTCAGTTTAGAACTTTGTGATGTGTATTTAAGGGTCAGGTCAGGTGTCCACATGCTTTTATTTATATAGTGCAGAGAGAGAGAGAGAGAGAGAGAGAAAGAGAGAGAGAGAGAGAGAGAGAGAGAGAGAAACAGAGAGAGAAAGAGAGAGAGAGAGCGCAAATCCTAAATCTGTTCATCGCCGGAACCCACCAATGCCTCACTGTATATCCACTGAGACTGAAGAGTCCAGTCCCCTGTCCCATCTTGTGCACACTCATGCTGACATACACACACACACACACACACACACACACAGATGCAGGGTTAGTATGTTAGTGCATCACTGAAGACCAGTTGGTGAAGAAACCAATTTGAGAGCTACAGCATACCGTATATCACGTGTGTATTTGGTCCATGATGCAGACTGAAAAGGCAGCACTGTAACACGCAACTATGACACACTATGTTTGATTGAAATTCTGTTCTGTTACATGACCTACGCAAATAATTCAGAACAAAAAACTGTTTCTACCTTAAAGAAATCAGCAGCATCTTCCAAATTATGAACCATCACTGTAAATGTATCTGTGCACTTGGTTGGCTCCCACGCACGCACGCGCGCACACACACACACATACACCCCCTCGGGTGAACATTACAGATGTCGGTAGGTATTGAGCAGTTCTTGCATCATCTATGGAAAGTCTCTTCTTATGAAATGAGAAATGATTACATGACTGTCAGGAAGATAAAACAAAGATTCTTCGTGCAGATTTCTTTTTTCTCTTTCTCTATTTAACATGTTATTCAGTGCACGCAGGCTTCAAACATTCATTTCCACTTCACTGACACTCAGTGTCAAGTTGAACAGTGTTCAAGAAAGCCGTCATTCCAGAAAGTCCGATTAGGGAATTACGGGAAACATAATACTGAATTTGTTAAAAATACAGTGATTTATACTGACCCCTGCTGTGACCTGGAGCCGAGTGTCCAGCGCTTCAGCTAGCCCCTCTACTGCACCAGGGTCCTCGTATCTAACACTACACACACACACACACACACACACACACACACGTGAGAATGCAGGTGCAAACATATACAGGAACAAGCACAAATCTGTGGATATATCAAATCTAACTATGAATCTGATGTTTGGTTTCTAATAGTGGCAAGGGGCAGCATGGTGGCAAGCATGTCCGCCTCACAGCAAGAAAGTCCCGGGTTCGATTCCTGGGCTGGGGCTTTTCTGTGTGGAGTTTGCATGTTCTCCCTTTGCTTGTGTGGGTTTCCTCTGGGTTCTCCAGTTTCCTCCTACAGTCCAAAGTCATGCACATTAGTCTTATAGGCTTTTCCAGATTGCCCCTAGGTGTGACTGTGATTGTGAATAGTGGTGAGGGTTGGTCCTCCAAAGGTCTGGCAAGTTGTTCAGGGTGAACCTCTCCTTTGTCCAGTGTTGGCTGAGACAGGCATTAAACTCCCCAGTAGTGACCCTAGCGGGATTAAGCGGTTTGGGGTGAGGAAAAGAAAACGAGGTTGTGAAACACTGCTGTTCCTCTATTATTCTGCAGGTGGCGCACTCTAAATTATTCACACTTGGCAGGCAGTGCAGTATCCCATCACGCGTGGTAGAAATAACTAAATACTTTCCTAAGATCCAGAAAACGTATAATCAGATGTCAGTTAAATCTGGAAATAAAGCCAATCATGTTTCACCCACTAGTCACACTCTATTTTCTTATCATCAGTCATGCTGTTCATAACAAAATCAGCATGTCACGTTTGCATCCTTCAGTCTTCACAATAGACTTTTGGGAGGGCGGGGTGCTTAGGATACCACTTACTGATCCTCCAAATTATTCAAGGTGTTATCGATCAGTCTAACTGCTATAAAGGTATAAATACAGTGGTGAGCCTCATTCGTAACGCTGAACCATGGCACTCCGGCGCACTTGGCCCCTCATCTGGGTGCAGCCAAGCTCTGGCGGTGGAAAAACAGTGTTCTCTTTACATCCACCTTTTAATGAATGAGCTTCCTTTTCACACATTTAATAAACATGACATCACTCAAGCAACAAATTACAAGCATGTAAGTAAAGGAGTAGAAAGATAGTGGAGCTGTAGACCAGAAGTTCTGCCACTGATCCCATTGGCAGTGGCAGCAAAGTGTCCTCCACCTGCCCATCAGGGTTTCTTTTTCCATCTCCGTGAAATTCCTTCCCCCCCCCCATTCGATTCTTGCCTGCAGCCATTATTCACAACAAAGACAGAACAATAGCATGCCAGGCTCATTTACATGCAGTCTGCATTCATGAGGTGGTTTGCATTGACGATTTAAGGTTAAAAAAGGGCGCGTACTGGGCAAAACAAGAAGCCGATTCAGGTGCGCACACTTGTAGGCACTCTGATTTATACAGAGTTTTTCTTCACAGGTTTGCATACGCAGGGTTTTATCATTTATTACGAACGTATTTTGGCGCTTGCAAATTTTGGGTTTGGGGCGCAAGTGCACTTTTACGCAGGGACGCTACACACGGTTTTATAAGTAAGCAACTAAAACACAGATTTCTTGAGACTGAGGCATCACAACACTTTATGGTGTCATCAACTATTCATGATTCGACTCAGTGTTGGAGGACTCATCTTTATCTCAACATGAGAGAACGGAACTGTACTGCTAGGTTGGAACTGACAGCTGAGTGACCGTGATTGAACGCTTACCTCTTTCTCTGTTCAGCCAGTGAACTTCCTCTTGTCTGAGCGAACATATCAAATTCATCATCGTCTCCTGCAGCTAGGACAGAAAGAGAGAATATAAGAGAGGATAATGGCATAATAGTGAAACAGAAGAGCAAACAATGAATGAACGCACAGACCTGCACTCATTATGGGATTAGACGTAGGCTGAGTCACAGGCTGACTGACAGGTGGAAGTGACGTCTGACAGGTTGGTGCTGAAACCGGACTAAGGTCTATAAGGTTTCCTCCTTCCTGCTTCAAGGACGTATAGAACGTCACAATTAATAATTGGTGAACATGCTGTATTAATTACTGTAATATATTTGAAATGTGCTGTAGAGTTACTTGTGCTGTGGGTGTTTTTGGGGTGGAGCCTAAGCTTTCAAACCTGGGGGGGAGAAAAAAAAAAAAAAAAAAAAAGAGAGACAAATCTGTGACAAATTTTGTAGTGTTCTTTGTAGGTAAGACATTATTTAAGATTAAGGCTTTGTGTTAAAGCTCCAACATCAAAAACCTGTTGATATCTGAACTTAACAGGCAAACAAATATACACCTTCCTTCAGCGCTCTTTCAGAAAACAGACACCCCATCCTCCTTCTATCCAGCCAATCAGAAAGAGGTGCATTGGTGCTCATGCTGACTGGCTGGAATAGTATTGCGTGGCTCACTCTTGGCTACTTTCTAGTTACGGAACCAGGGCTGTGTGTAAAAACACCCCATTTTTGTGAGCGCGCGTATACTGAATGAACAGCTAGTGGAAAATCAGGAGATATTGGCAGGATATGACAAAAGGTGTATTGGTTTGGAATCGGTGACTGCACTTTTAGTAATGGAAATGATTTTTGAGATAGCCCTAACTGCGAGTAACACAAAGTTCACCTTTTGTATTTTAATCAATACATGCTGCTGGTGTGTCATTAATTCGCCTGCGGGTTGTGGAAGAGTGTAAATTTTGCAGTAGTACCTCTCGTAACGTATGAACATGTTGTTGAGGTCATCGTTGATAACGAGCAATTCTCCAATCAGTTCTTCCTCACTCACACTGGGGATCAGCTCCACTACTCGTGTTTGCATGTTCTTACACACTGAGTACAACTGCTACTCACACACACAGGGAGAAAAACAGAAAAGTGGAGGAAGCTACCAGGTTTAAATCTGTTATATAATTAAATTATAGATTATCTCAGGCTCTAACAGAAGAAAATGACTGTAGGATGACGAGTTATTTGAGGTCAATGTAGTCACAAAACAGTCATAAGTTAATGTGTGAATAAGTGACTGAGAGAACAAGAGTGTGAAGGAGTATGGAATGACCAGATAAGGGAGTGAGTGGAAGTGACATGGTGCATGCTGGGTGTGTGTAGGGTGTGAACAAGTGAATAAATAATGGAGTGAGTGCATAAGAATTTTAACTCAAATCTCTTAAGGTAGAAGAAGCTTTATACCTGCAGCAGCTCTGTGTCTGATGGGGAGCTCTCTCCTGGTTTGAGCTGGTTCATCATCTCTGCCATTACTGTCAGGTTTCCCTTCACCAGGTCCAACTCGGCTCTTAGTTTTTGTTTCTGACAACACACAGACACAGAAACACACACACAGCAACAGACACACACAGCGACAGACGCAGAGAGACAGACACATACAGCGACATAAAGACAAACACAGATAGATAGACAGACACAGCGACAGACACAGGGACACAGAGAGACACAGAGATAGACAGACACACAGTCAGACACACACGGAGACAAAGAGAGACAGACACTCTCACTCAGTTCACTACAACCCAGAAGTTGCAATCATTCACAGTAAGGTGTAGATCAGCAGGAGGATACAGTTCTGTAGTTGTACCTGTTCAGGTGTAATAGGTGCAGGTGCCCCATTTATCTGGGGGATATGTGGAGCAGGTGCACTTGCCACACTGGGTGTGTCCGTTGCTGGTTCCGCAGCAGGCGGGGCAGCTATATTGTTTTCTGGAATGCTCTAGGAGAGGCCACAAGACAGAGAGAATTATCTTTCTCAATAAAACGGACCAAAGTACACATCAGATCTTCTTCAGATGGCTGGACTAAAAACTGTTTTTCGTTTTACTTTGTTCTACAAGTATAACAGACAGATTACGTTGTGTAACTGATCAATCATTCAAATTAATTCTTTGGAAATGGTGGTGTGCTACTGTGGTTTCTATGTAGAACTACCCAGAGGAATACAGTTAAAGATGTCTATTACAGCTTCAGACCCGAAGGATGTTTTAAGCACGTTGGCATTAAAACCAGGAACAAGCGACGTATATTTAGAAAGGAAAAACAGAGAAAGAGGGAGAACTTGAGTTTGCATGTCATTCAAACAAGGGGAGTGGAGCTGAACAGAATAAATTTTTATATGCTAATGTACCATGGCACCATTTCAGAGCTCATCCATTACTTATAGGATTAGACCTAGAATTAAGAGGAATTCTTTACAACACATACAGTATGATAACACTATCTCGCTTTGACACGCCACCTGCCCTGAAGCCCGACCTTTAGGATAGTACATGTTGCTGCAGCCTCCATAATATTTTTGTATTCACTACTCTAGTGAAAAATAAATAAATAAACCACAGGCTCAGGTTAAAGTCCAGGGATGTGTAAACCGTACACTAAGGATTTACCCTGGTGGGAGTGTGTATGGGTGACAGAGCATCCAGATCAGTCATAGGAAACTCCAGGCCTCTCTTCTTTAGATCATCATACACACAAACCACACCAGATAGCGACTGAACATTCCGGAAAGCATCGGCCCATGCCTGAGAAAGAGAAACAACGTCAGAGTCAGAAGTTTTGCAGTAAGATTATTCAGGCTGATTCCGTTTTTGAGCCGATCTTCCTATAATCAGCCTGATTCAGAAACACTGTGCCTTTGTGTTAAGCTGAAAGTTGGAAACAAACCTGAATGAGGCTTAAGACTCGGTCTTGTAAGACCATAGGGGGATTGTTTTTGGGGAGAATGGTCCGCACCAACACTCCCTCTACAAAGTTGCGGGTGCACACCTGGACGTGAAAACGGCGGCCACAGTTTTTCACACACGTCTCAAGAACCTGGCCAAAAAAAAACAAAAAAACAATTATTTAAAAACAAACAAACAAAAAAAACCTTTACATAAAGTTTGAGACGATAAAATAGTCATGTAGAGTACATTGCTAAAGATGAAATATTAATTCAAGCAACACAATATTTCAGATAAAATATTTTAAACCCACTGGATATGAGAAATCACACGTTCTGATTGGCTACCCTACTATTAGTATATTTTAACACATACCATTAGTATATGTCACTACAAAAAAAAAAGATAAAAAAATAAAAATTAAAGAAACAAGCAGTTGCAACTCGTGCTAAGATAACTGCTAATGCTAGCCGCTGGCTCTTCTGTTCATACTAAACTTATTCTATAAACAGCAACAAAGATTAGAATTAATGTATTTGACAGCAAAAATGAATTATCATTCCCCACCAAATGTGACTTTGTTGGCCTGCTACCGGGAACAGGCCTCCAGTCCTCAGTGTTTTGATGGTGACCAGGGAGAGGCCACTGTACCCAGCTTAAGGCAAACAGAATCGTGCTAGTGGGCAGAACTTCCAACACTTCCATCAAGTACTTGGTAGTAACACCAATTTAATTTCATCTGAATTTTACATTTAATTAAATAACATCGCACCTACTATTATATTTCATGGATTATATTAAATGCACCAGAGTTTAAAATTATAATTATTGTTTATTTAGAATCTGAAATCAGTAATTTTAACTGTACCAAAACCTGCAAATATCAGATGTTAAAAACTTTAGAAACAGAGGCAAAGTTAATAGACAGACAGAGACAGAAAAATCTTACAGTTAGTGCCAGCATGACCTCTCTGAAATTTTTATTTCCCACAATCCGCTTCTTTAAGGCTTTCATGGCATCTTTGGGTCTGTGAGGACATGCAGAAAGTAAATGCTGTTGATCAATCACCTTACTAGCATAGCAAAACTGGGGATTGAGCCTTAACCACTGAGCCACCACTGCCCTTCAGACACGTCTATAGCACCTAAAATGCATCTGAAGGGCAGTGGTGGCTCAGTGGTGGCTCAGTGGTTAAGGCGCTTTATTAGTGATCCATAGGTCAGAGGCTCAAACCCCAGTTCCACCATGCTACCACTGTTGGCCCTTAACCCTAAAATTGCTCAGGGGTCTCTTTAAAAAAATGTAAATGAAGGAAGTGATAAATAAAATAACATTAACCCTGTCTGTAAATAAATACATTTCTTTACTTATAAAACTAGACTTTTTCATAAATGTCTAATAAATAAATGAGAACTCCATCAAAGGTTCAATAAGAAAAAGAAATAAACAGTAGTTGTTGGTGTCCTACCCGTCATCGGTCTCGTTGATGATGTCACAGATCTCCATGTTTATGCCCCAATCCTCTTTCTCTAATGAACCCTTGGTGGCTCTCTCTGCACAAACACAAATAACTGAACAAATCAGTACTGCATTTTAACACCTTTTCCTTTCTTCATAATTAATATCCATTCTAAACAAAATAAACATGAGCTTGCTGGTCAGAAGCACTTAAACAACTTATTATTTAAAATGTAATTATTGAAATGTGACTTTTGAAATGTGCTGGAGTAAGATAAATCATATTTACATCCCGTTAATCCTCCACTCTCAAAAGCATCAGGAAAATCACAAGTCTGCAAGGCAGAGATCATCTGAGCCCTTATAAGATCTGCAGAACCTGCCTGCCTTCCCACACTGCACGAAAAGTTTATCCTGAACTAAATAAACTTCAACTCGCCAATTGTGTCATTGTGGATATCTCCACTGCTAATAAGTCTATTCAAAGTCTAATATGACTCCTTTAAAGGTACTGTGTGTAAGATTTAGCTGTAAATAGCAGCATCTAGTAGTGAGGTTCCAGACTGTGACCAACTACAATTTTATTACCGACTGCTCCTCTCTGAAGCCTGTATGGTTCTAGGCTGGCGTAGAAACAAGGTGATGCAAGATGGTCGCCTCCAAGAGAGGAGACCTGTTTTCCACGTAGATACAAACAGCTTCTTCTAATGTTCCGGAAACCTAATTTCTGCTTGTAGGTTTTCAAAATGTTACACACTGTACCTTGAAAATGTGTTTGGACCAGCACTAAAACATAAAACATCATCTGCTAATTACAGCATTGTTTTTATAAAAAACATACAAACATTCAACATTCGTTGTTTCCAAAGCAACAGTAAACTTGATGATGTGGTGTTTTGAACCACAACAGAACAGGAACCACTTGAGGGCCACTGGCAAAACATATAAACAAATCCTTCATCTGTACTCTCCTGATGGCTGGTAAACTCTTGGTTTAAAAGCAGCTCTCAGTCCAAGACATTCATATGACTGATTATTTTAGTGCTGAAAAATGCTGAACGTCAGTATGAGCACTCATGCGACCCAACCCATAATCCACGTGATCTCCCCTAATGAAACCTCTACTGTGTGGGGCTTGCAATTCACCAAGTCTCTCTCTCTCTCCATCTCTTTCATGTGACCGTCAGCTGACCACGCATGTACTCTCCCTGAGCAGCTCCAAGAATTTCTGACATCAGTGTGAACATTGGGAAGGGCGTGTGAGAAACAGACTGAGGCAGACCTTAAACCTAATAGCAGTATTCCACACTTATTCGATATAAATACTGATAATAGTATGAAACTGATGTGTAGGAAGAGCTACAGAGGTAACTACCCAACATTGTGTTGACAAACTGTTAGCATTTTATTTATCCAGTCGTCTGCTTGAAACGAAATTTGGTTATTTTGGACACCAAACACAAAATTCATCCGAAAAATATCGTACACAGGCACTAGCAAAAATTAGGCAATAGCCGGCGGATAAGGCTTAGTCATGGTTAAGGCATGATTAATCGGCATGCCAGTGTTATCGGCGGACATGAGCTACACTGCCCAGATAATTGGTATAACATTTACAAAGTGTGATAAATGACAAAAAACCCACCAGAGAGATAAAATATGGATCTTTTAACAGTTTTGGATATTTTAAAAGTAAGGTAAGGGAAGCACGGTGGTGGTGTGGTTTGTGCATATGCCTCCGGTTTCCTCCCACAGTCCAATGGCATGCATGTTAGGGTAATTGGCTGTTCCAATTCGCCCCTTGATGCGAGTGTGAATGGTTGTGCGTGCTGGCAATGGTGGCTCAGTGGTTAAAGCTCTAGAGTACTGATCTGAAGGTCAGGGGTTCAAGTCCCATTACCACAATGGTGCCACTGTGGGCCCTTGAGCATGGCCCTTAACCCTCAATTGCTCAGTTGTATAAAAATAATAAATGTATGTCACTCTGAACTCCACCATGGGCTCTGCAATGGGCTCATGAGCTATTCAAGGTGTACCCAGCCAATGTGTCAGCTGAAATAGGCTCCAGCCTCCACGCGACCCTAATAGGATTAGGAAAAAATGAGTTTAAGTTAAATTAGCGGCATGTAAAATGTATCCTTAAGCATTTCATAGTTATATAACCATATTTAGGTGGACGTATATACACACTAGTCCATTATCTATACCACTTGTCAGCCAATCACAGCTGACTTTAGGTGAAAGGTAGTAAGACAAATCCCAGGTTGCCTGTCTAATGCAGAGATTACACACACAATCATTCACACCTTCACACAATTTAGAGTAGCCATTTGATGTTATGTGCATGTTTTTGGACTGTAAGTGGAAGCACTGGGAGAACAAACACCACAGAGAAGTTCCCCAGCCAGCCACGAGCTTTGAACCCCGAACCTTCTCACTGTGAGATGACAGTTCGAACCACCACAACACTGTGCCACCCCACAATATTTCACTACACTTCTTTTTGATTGAAGACACTTTTTTTAGGGGTGTGTTTCAGCTGACAATACTGCTTATTAAAATCCATAGAGAAACTCCTTCATTATTTAGATTGGTCCCAAAACCCCTTTATTGGTCAGAGCGTAGTCAAGAATGGACAGGATTGGTGAGAATCTGTTTACGATCATCAGGGTGTGGGAGGGACAGTCCTGTGAACAGCTCTCATGTGAACTCTGGATCAGGAAAGATATGAAGCCCTTGTCGGCAGGGAATATAAAGTGTTTATGCAAGAACAACCTTTAGCACAGTAGTGCTCAACTCGTTCCTGAGCGTCCAGAGTTCAGAAAAATATGGTAACATCCTTCTCAACTGGTCTGATATAAACATCTAAGCTACCACAAACGGTCACCAAGACTTTATTTACGTCACGGCAAGCAATCATTTGAATGCCTTACAACTGACCCATGGTTGAAATTACCATAAAGAACAAAAGAGTGCGTCACAGCAGACACATTTAAATCAGTCGATAGGTTTGCTTACATTAAGCAAAAGAAAACCTTTGTAGAGACCTTTAAGCCCACATATACTCAGCAGACTTGAGAATATCTACATCAATGTCGTTCATCATCGTTAATCGTCATTGTTGACCTACAGCTGAAGCCAATCCCTGGAACCATGGGTAAAAGGCAGGAATACATCCTGGATGAGGCACCAGTCAATTAAAAGGAATAATGCACAAACACACGGCATGCTTGTGGAAATTGGGTGGGAACGAGACTGAGCCCACACGAACACTAAGAAGCTAATGCTACCTGTTCTGGCACTGTGCTTTCCCAATGCTACAACAGCTATTTCATTTACATTGCTATAAGCTTGACATAATTCATTCATTATGAGCGCATGATGTAACAATTGTCTCTAAACAGTGTCCTAAGGCCAGGGTTGAAGTGGCGTGGGTGGTACCTTCCACCCATGTAGCTGCAGCTTTAAGTTTGCTCATTGACTCCTGTAAGCTGAAAGAGATGCCCTAGAGCTCTAAATAATCAAAGCTACCTTTACTGTATCTGCAGAAAGGTCAGAACCAGACCACAGCTCTGAATCAGACCACCAATTACAAGTGCTTTCAGAACAGAGGCGAATATTTGTTGCTATACATTTGCTATACATTGCTATACATTTGTTGCTATATGTAGAATTCTTCATTCTGATTGGACACAAGGTCCCGCTTCCATTTTACCAGCAGTAGCTTTGATCATTTTTCGGAGGATCTATAAGCAGTTTTCCTTAATATATATATATATATATCATTTAGAAAAAAGGAACCTTAGAATGGGAGCGGGTCCCCTCTCATGGGGGCTGTCATCTTGCACCGCCAATTACTGGTACAGTAGCCCAGAACCATGCAGGCTTTAGTCTTTTGCAGTCCAGATCCTCACCACTAGATAGCTTGAAATCTTCCAAACTATACCTTTAAGCTTGATCTTAATACCATTTTGTCATGGTTGACAAATTTCCTACTACAGAACCAAACATTAGGAACAATGACTGGGCCTCGTAGTGCAGCGTAATCAAGGAATATCGATTTGGTGTTTGCAACGCCCACCACCATGCCAAAAAAGTGTCATATGTCAGATTTTAGTTTCTAGATCCTACTTTAAGAACACCTACATCATGTCCCTTGACATTCCCTCTGTAGCCATGATTGACAGTTTCTTGACCCTCCTCCCTGACAAGGACAGGAATGACACCTCCCGAACAAGACACGGCAAGAACATATAGCACACTATATATATCGCATAATCTGACATGATGATGATCATCGTGAAAGTTAAATCATATCATGGAGTCTGATCCTGGGATCGGATAGCTTGTCGGGAATTTGTGACTGTTGAAAACGTGACGACGAAGATTTTTGGAAGGAGTCTCCAGTGTTATGGCTTTGTAAAATTTCACAGGAAAGTCTGTAGGTCAACAAGTCTGTTGGGCTTTTTACACCTGAGCCTAGTGGTTCATCAGGGCTGGAGCTTATCCAGACTTCTGTAGCGTGAAGCGACCAGGAGCTCATTAGAAGGCTATCCTCCTTGTATTTTTACTGGTAGCTGGGTATCAGAGGCACACTTTTGGTTAAAACCTTAGCACGGTGGGGGTCTAACAGGGATTAAAACCCACAACATCTCATTCATAATCCAGGCACCTCAATCACTCCACCACCGGCCCCTTACATAGCTGAACATAATCATAACAATAGTAAAAATAAGAAGGAGAAGATTTGGAGATGGGGATAGTAACATACTTTATCATGGGTTGATTGTTTACCTATAAGCGCGTGCAACCAAGTGTCCTATTCCTCAGTATAAACATGTAGCCTGGAAATTATGAATAGCAGCAGTGTTTTCAGTTCCCCAATTATATAAAAACATAGCTGTGAGCTGACCCACCCCAACACAAGAAAACAAGGAAGGGAAAAAAGATCATATTTACCAAGTATTTTTTAACTAAAGCACTTTAAATACATAATACAATATAACCAAGGTTACACCACTAGTCTGCTAGCTACCTTAAAACTAACTTAAACTTCTTTTTCTTTTCTTAAGACTTCTTAATCTTTTTTTTTCCAGCACTCGATAATTTATTACAAATTTTAAGTAAACAAGACTCTATTTAAACTAGCTGTGGAAATAAAATTAAATAGTATTAGCGTGTTTAAGTAATGAAAGCTCAGCCTTTGAAGAAGCCGAATGTTAGCTTTGTTACATTGTTGCTAAGTTTGTATAAACCCATTCAATTACAGGAAGTTAAAAAAATAACAATAACAAAAATACATATAAAAAGAAATACTCACGGATAAGCTGGCCAACCTGTGAGGAAAACGGGTTCCCGATAAAAAACTCCATGGTTACTTCAAACTCTCAGGAAACAATAATATATAATACACATGTATTGATATTTGTTAGTCTGTTCCCCAGTTATTTCTACCGGTCTGCACAGTGCTCGGGAAACGCGCCCCCCGCGCACGCGCACGCGCGCCCACGAGCAGGCTCTAAGCTCCAAACTGTGAACGCGCGGTCACGTGAAAATAGAGAACGTGAGGAATTAGGAAGTAATGTTATTGGCTGGATCCCGGAAAGGGTTCGAGTCTCGCGCTTGACGAGGGCATTTCTGTGTGAGGTTCGCATGTTCTCCCTGCACTTGCCTGGGCTTCCTCCGGGGAATTCTGGTTTCTTCCCATAATCCAAAGACATGCACATTAGGCTGTTCCCAATTGCTCCCAGGTGTGAGTGTGTGGGTGAATGGTTGTCTGTGTTGGCCCTGCGATGGTCAGGCGAGCTGTTCAGGGTGTACCCTGCCTTTGTGCAGTGTCGATTGAGATAGGCTCCAGTCTCCGCTACCCTATTAGGATTAAGTTCATGAGCGAGTGCGTGGATCCCAGAAAGCCCGGCGCTCCTACTGCAGATTACTCGAGTGCAATACACCTTTACAGAAATTTACTTCTAGATCTCTGCAAACAGTTGGCCATGTCTCTCACTGTCTGTGGTGAGAGGAATGTAAAAGAACCATTGCTGATTGTCGTCAAGAGTAGCTGCATAG
>JAOUQZ010015188.1:0-15352 GCA_028564935.1 Neosilurus hyrtlii
TCTCACTGTCTATGGTGAGAGGCATGTAAAAGAACCATTGCTGATTTTCGTGAAGAGTAGGCTGCATAGCCATCAGCATGTTTCTGCCCTGCGATGGCCTGGCGAGCTGTGCATGGTGTACTCTGCCCTCGCCCAGAGTCAGCTGAGATGGGCGCCAGCCTCCCCGTGACCCTAATTAGGCATAAGCGGTTCAGAAAATGACATGACATGACTCCGGGTTGCGAATGGCTATGGCATCAACCTAGATTCAAACTTGCGATCTCCAGGTTGATAGTCACGCACCTTGTAATGTGCCACTCGTGAGCCCAGAATTTTCACTTCTTTAACCTGAAATGATCCCTAACTTTAAACACCTTCTGCCCTTTTCTCTGGCTGGTATCTTCCCTTTGACACTCATTATTATCTCTTTTCTCCATTTTACAGTTCGTGCCAACATATTATGTCTTCCTGTCACATGTCCGCCCTGTGAGAACGTTGTGCGACAGTAATTATCATCTGTGCGGAACAGATTAGCAGGAAGCTGTTTATAGATATATGGATTAAAGAAGCTTTAATCAAATTCGATCTAAGATTCAGCCTTTATCTTGGTTGCTTGGGGGTGGTGTACAGAGGCAAAATTTGGATTCGTCGCTGTCCAAATACTTATGGACCCGGCTGGATGTGAAATCTGTAGATCATTGTTTTGAATAATATATTTCGTTAAATGCGCTGTACGAATCATGTGTTACTTACTTGCTTTCTACTGAGCTCGAGATTTTTCTACTTAATCAGACAGGCAAGGATTACTTCAGGGATTATCAAGTCATGGCAAAGTATCAGTAAATTAGCTTTTGGCTTTAATCTAACGAGGACAAAGAAGCATGTTTTAAGTGGGAGTCCGTTATGAAGGGTGTGTGCATCAGTGTGTTTCTCCGTGGTCTGTTTCCTTGGGTGGTTTTACAGATTGTCCTCCCTTCCCCCTGCATTTCCCGTATCCTTTAGTGTTTTGAGGAAGGGGGTTTTAATCTCCGTTCTTTATAGTCATGTTGGATTTACTGACAAAGACACATACAGAATGTGCTTCTGTACACAGAGCTGTGTATTACATACTATTTCTACTTAATTAATCCTACTGAGGACTGGAGCCTATCTCAGATGACACTGATTGAAGACAGGGTACACCCTGAACAGCTCGCTAGACCATCACAGGGCAACACAAACACAACCACCCACACTCACACCTAGGGGCAATTTGGAAAAGTGAATTAGCTTAATGTGCCAACTCTGGGCGAGGGTGGGGTACACTCTGAACAGCTCGCCAGGCCTTCGCAGGGCCAACACATACAGAACCATTCCACTCACACCTAGAGGCGATTTGGAGCAGCCAATTATCCTACTGTGCATGTTTATGTACTGTGGGAGGAAACCAGAGTACCAGAAACCAGAAACGCATGAGCTGGGGAATCGAACCCAGGACTTCTTGTTGTGGGGCAGACGTGCTAATCACTGCCCACCATGCCGCCCATCATATATCATTTTATTGTAAGTATACTTTACTGTAACCATGACTTTTGCTTGACTTTTGACTGTAGGAGAAAACTCGAGTACATGGAGGAGAGGTTCTTCCCGTGCTTCTGTGGGTTTCCTCTGGGTACTCCGGTTTCCCCTAACAGTTCAAAGACATCTCCATTAGGCTAGTTGTGAGTGTGAATGTTTTTGTGTATGTGTTTTAGCCCTGCTATAGTCTGGTGAGATGTTCAGTGTGTACCCCGCCTTCGCCCAGTGTCGGCTGTGTTAGGATCCGGCCTCAAAGCTACCCTAGTATGATTAGGCAAGTGAGTGAGAGTGAGTCAGGTTGCAGAAGCTATATGTAATGCCTATTTTAGTGCAGTTTCTTAGTTCTTTCAGACCAGCATCTAGTTTGGTTTCTTCAGCTGTCGTTTCCAATCTGCATGATCTGAGAAATTAGGAAATACTAAATATATATACATTTAGAGACAGGTCTCTAGGAGGTAATGAGACTGTAGTGATCACATCAGATTTAGATCCTGCACTGATTGTTAGTTTTTTCCCTCTGGGCTGCAGGGCTCTCTGTGTGCTTGTGCAGTTTGAGTTGTAGGTACTGTACACTCTGGAAAAGGCACCGAACCTCTGAAATGTTTTTTAATGCTTTTGAAATTGTTCTGGCTCAGACGAGTTTATTTACCTACATTTTGCAAAGGAAGGAAACCATACATTCTAATTAATTGTAAGAGCTTTGCAATTTGCAAAAGAGCACCTTTGCAAACACAAGCACCCTTTCCTCAATGACATAATGATTTCTTTTCTATTGAATTTAATCTGGGTCGGCAGGGTGGTGTAGTAGGTCGCATGACTACTTCACAGTCAGAAGTTTTTGGGTTTGTGTCCCGATCGTGGCGAGGGCATACTTGCATGGGCTTCCTCTGAGTACTCTGGTTTCCTCCCACAGTCCAAAAACATGCACATTAGACTAATCAGCTGTTCCAAATTGCCCCTAGGTGTAAGTGGAATAGGTGTGTGGGTAGCCCTGCGATGGTCTGGAGCTCCACTGTAGACTGAGATAGGCTACACCCTACCCGTCAGCCAAATAGGATAAAGTGGTTTGGCAAATGAGTGAGTGAGTGATGCTAATCCATGGTGGCACTTGGTGTAGTGGTTAGCATGACCACCTCACAGCCAGAAGGTCCTGGGTTTGGGTCCCAGACTCAGTGAGGGAGTTTCTGTGTGGGGTTTGCATGTTCTCCTCATGCTTGTGTGGGTTTACTCTGGGTACTCTGGTTTCCTCCTACAGTTCAAAGACATGCACATTTGGCTAATTTGCTGTTCCAGATTCCCCCCAGGTGTGAGTGTAAATGACTGTGTGTGTTGGTCCTGTGATGGTCTGGCGAGCTGTTCGGGTATACCCTGCCATTGCACAGAGTAGGCTGAGATAGGCTCCAGCCTCCTCATGACACTAATAGGATTAAACGGTTTGGCAAATGTATGGATGGATGTTTCTCAGTTCAGGGAACGTTCTGTTAATTTCCCCAATCCAGCATCAAGCAGTGTAGCCTCTGTTTTGCCACCAACCTTCTTCAGTTTTGAGGATGTATGTATTGTCTTCGGAGAAATGCTTAATATTTAAAAGGGTTGGAGATGAAGGATAGGGTTGCTGAAAGACTTCTCTTATCCACATAAACACCCCCTATCACTTCCATAATTACCCTCACCCATCAAAGGCTTGAGCTGTGTGGTCACACAGTGTTTATTATGTGGATTACGTGCAAGACAAACAGTAGAAAAGCAGACGTCAGTCTTTAGACAAAAGTCTGAGACTTGCATGAAATGAACAAGTGATGATCTAAATAATAATGACTCAGAAAATCAACCCCGTGGCAGCTGTTTCTCTGTTGGTAAATATTCACAGGGTATTGTATTGTTTGTTTGGTTAAATTTTTTTCATCTAATTCATCTAATCTGTAAGGCTAACTGTTAATTATTTGTGCTACGGAACCTGCATTAGAAATACAAATCACTAATAAGTTTAGTATAGGGCGGTATGATGGTATAGCGGGTAGCTCGTCCGCCTCACAGCAAGAAGGTCCTGGGTTTGAGACCTGAACCTTTCTGTTTGGAGTTTGAATGTTCTCCTCGTGCATGACTGGGTTTTCATCTGGGTACTCCAGTTTCCTCCCACAGTCCAAAGACAATCACATTATAAGCAACTGGCTGATCCAAATTGCCCCTGGGTATGAGTGAGTGTGTGTGAATGGTTGTGTGTGTTTTGCCCTGTGATGGCCTGCAAGTTGTTCAGAGTGTACCACGCCTTCACTCAGTGTCAGCTGAGATAGGCTCCAGGCTACCTGTGACCCTAGTAGGATTAAGTGTTTTTTTAAAATGAGTGAGTGAGTGAGTGGGTATGCATACGGACACCATTGTAAAATGACGAGGTCACTATATAGTGAGTAGTGAGCAATTTAAGCCCTACTAATAGAGGTATGTCCTTTGTAATTAAATAACTCACCCTTCCTTGCAGTTTGAATAGAAAACCATTCGATCTTGAATTAATGTCAGGATACATTACTGAACAGCGAGTGTGAATGTCCACATATTCCTTTATTTTCATCGCTGCTTATAGTTTTTCTGTCTCTCATGAGCGGTCTGCAGTGTAACCCTACTTTATGTCACCTGATATCTGGCTTTGTGTCATCTACACTGTAGTGGTTTGTGTCACACTCCTCTATAACCAGTATGAAAATGATGTAAGCAAATTTATAGAGGGATTATTATTTTATTGATATTGGAAGTAAACGTGAAGTTTACCTCATTAGGCATCATCATGTTTCCTATATGAAGCACTGGCACTGCTGCGTAAATGGGATTGTTTCTGGTCTTTTGCACTCACGAGCAAAATAATTTTAATACGAATAATGTAGGTTATTATCTATTTCTCACCAGAACCATATTAGAGGTATTATGGTGTTCAGTATATTTCTGTGGAATCTGTTTGATTCCATTTTGCAGAAATATGAAATACGGCTCGTTCAAATTAATAAACTAAATCTGTCAGAGGTTCGGGTAGAAAAAGGAGAAAATACCTTTTGTGTGTGTGTGTGTGTGTGTGTCTGTGTGTGTGGTGGTTAGCATGTCCACCTCACAGCAAAAAGGTACTGGATTCGAGTCCTCGGCTCGGGCGTTTCTGTGTGAAGTTTACATGTTCTCTTTGTGCTTCTGTGGGTTTTCTCTGGGTACTCCGGTTTCCTCCCACAGACCAAAGACATGCAAATTAGGCTAACTGGCTATTTCAGATTGCCCGTAGGTGTGAGTATGTATGTAAGTGTGTATGGTTTTGTGTGTTGCCCTTCGATGGTCTGGTGAGCTGTTCAAGGTGTACCCTGACTTTGCCCACTGTCGGCTGAGATAGGTTCCAGCCTCCCTGCGACCCTAATAGTATTAAGCAGTTCAGCATATGAGTGAGTGATTCACTTTATGGGGACTTGTCTTTCTGATGGGGACAATATTCAAGTCCCCATAATGTAAATTTTAAGGTGAAATCATGTTTTAAGGTTAAAGTTATGGTTAGGGATGTAGTAGTTGGTTTGCGTTAGGGTATGTTTCCAGAAAATTAATATGTGTGTGTGTGTGTGTGTGTGTGTGTGTGAGAGAGAGAGAGAGAGAGAGAGAGAGAGAGAGAGAGAGAGAGAGAGAGATGAAAAGAATCATACAGACATACAGTTAAATGCTGAGGTAAAAAGAAAGAAATAGACAAATTATAATTGTACCTGCTGAAAGGACATGAGAGGGGCAGCATTTGTTAGTACACAATAAAACGTTCTATTTATTGTGTACTCCGTCACATCAGTTTGGCAGTAAATTTGTATAGGATTTCTACTGAACATAAAGTGGGGGAAACGACTATAAAGCTCAGCATGTATAAATGCTGCAGAGGATCTCTGGGGTTGTGTATCTCCAGGAAAGTCTACCCCAGTCATTTGCACATTTCCTCTTCTTTCCTCCTCACTTCCTTTCCAAGCTGCCTGCCACTCCCTGATAAGCTCCAGCCTTCATGCACACAGCAATTCCACTGCTCCCAGATCACCTCGATAATGCCACAATGTAAACAAATACATATTAGGCTGTCTCTCCAGGGGCCGGGTAATTTATCTGCAGAGAGAATATGGGCAGGCAAAGTACTGAGATAGAGTAAACGTTCAGACACTGATGGATTGGGTTTTGAAATTATCAGGGGAGTGAGAGGGGAAAGAGCTGGGGGTGTGTGGTGGGGGGGGGGGGGGGGGGGGGGGGGGGGGGGGGGGGGGGGGGGGGGGGGGTGGGGCAGGAGTTTGTATTGAATTCATACTTTAGAGGAATCTTTGGTACTACACTCAATGTCTGCACAATTTTATAGTCCTTATTTAATCATCCGCCTCTTAGCAAGAAGGTCCTGGGTTTGAGTCCTGGGCTTGGGTGTTTCTGAGTAGAGTTTGCATGTTCTCCCCATGCTTGTGTAGGTTTTCTCCAGGTACTCTGGTTTCAAAGACCTACACATTGCTCATTCAGATTGCCCCTAGGTGTAAGTGTTAGTGGTTGTGTGTTGCTCTGTGATGGTCTAGTGAGCTGTTCAGGGTGTACCCCTCCTTCTCCCCGTATTGGCTGAGATAGGCTCCAACCTCCTCGGGACCCTGATAGGATGAAGTGGTTTGGCAAATAATTTTAACTTTAACTTTCAACTTTAAATGTAGTTGTTATTGTTATTTACCATTTATTTGTCTGTATCAGTTCAGTTTGTTTACTAGAAAAAAAAAAGATCCACCATGTCTTTGGTCAGTGGTAGGTTAGTCTGTGATCTAATCTCTATATTATAGAGAGGAAACATGACTCAGCCTGGCCTCCACCCATTTTTCCTGTTATTGGATCCTGGGTAGACAGAGCAATAAAGAGGTGCTTTGTAGGGATCGGTAGACCTGGACTATTGTCTGTGGTCTCAAGGGACTCAGTGTTATAAAGACAAGTGTTACAAGTTGACCAAGGCATTTTTGTTAGTGATACATGTTAAATAATGTTGGAGAATTAATTGTAAAATTAGTGCAGAAAAGGACACACACACACACACACACACACACACACACACACATACAGTTTTTTTAAACAATATTTTTCATTTGGGGCAACCCAGTGGTGTAGTGGATACAGCAAGATGGTCCTGGGTTCAAGTCCCAGGCTCAGTAAGGCCGTTTCTGTGTATAGTTTGTACGTTTTCCCCAATGCTTGTGTGGGTTTCCTCCGTGTACTCCGGTTTCCTCCCACAGTCCAAAAACTAACTGGTGTAACTTTTTAATCCATATTATACTAACTGGCTGTTCCTTATTGCCCCTAGGTGTAAGTGTGAATGGTTGTCTTTTAGCCCTGTGATGGTCAGGCAGGCTGTTCAAGGTGCACCCTGACTTCGCCCAGTGTCATCTGAGATGTCATCCCACAACTCTAATAGGATTAAGCGGTTGTGCAAATGTGTGTGAGAGTGTGTGTGTTCTTCATTTGATGGTTTGAATGATTCGAAGAATTGCTCTGCTAGGGTGTTTCTGCATGGAGTTTGCATGTTCTCGCAGCATTTGTGTCTCCTCCAGGTATTCCAGTTTCCTCCCACAGTCTAAAGACATGCACATTAGGCTAAATGGCTGTTTTCAATCACTCCTAAGTGTGAGTGTAAGCGTGAATGGTTGTGTGTGTTGGCCCTGCGATGGTCTGACGAGCTGTTCAGGGTGCACCCCACCCACGACCAGTGTCGGCTGAGAACCTGCGACCCTAGTAAGTGGCTTAGGTGGATTTGTGGATTAGGTAAGTGAGATGAGAGTACTGCATAATCAATGAGAACAAGTAAACCTAACATTTAATGATACAAGGAGGTTGTACATATGATGATTCTTGAAATGTGATCCAGTCACTTCTTTTGTCTGTCTTTATTCACTTCCTTTGGCTCTTATGAGAGAGAAGGATGTGGATCCTGTCACACACTGAAGTTAGTGGTAATAGATAAGTCACAGTAGTGAAGGTTCCAGGGTCAGTGACTTCTATCTCCATAGCCTCAAATAGAGTTTATTAACATGAGCAGGGGGGTTTTAAACTCATGCTCTGATAACAGACAAACAGAGAATATGTTAGAGGATTATAGAGTGTATATGGTTCTGTTTAAATAGTATATAATATAATATATAATATATAATATAGTTCTGTCTGATGGAAAATATAAAATATACCAAATGCATTAAGCAAATCATAGCTTTGCGTTTTAAACTGCCTCAGTTCTCACTATTGTGCAGTTTTTAGGAAATTTGCTGAATTGTAGGTACTCGTAGTAATGTAGTGAATTCAGGAGTTCATTGGGTGCCGAGGAGGCTGGAGCCTATCTCAGCCAACAGATCGTGAAGGCGGGGTACACCCCGAACAGCACACCAGACCATCACAGGGCAGCACACACACAACCGTTCACACTCACACCTAGGGGCAATTTGAATGTGTATTGTGTTCGTCTTTGAACTGTTGGAGGAAAACGGAGTACCCAGAGGAAACCTAGACAATAATGGAGAGATCATTCAAACTCCACACAGGACACGAACCCAGGACCTGCTTGCTATGAGCCGGATGTACAAAGCACTATGCCGGCGTCTCACCCGTGTGAATACACACTAAAGAAAATGCCATCTCCCACATGCTGTTGTCATCATCCCTCCTCATGTTTTGTGTACACACAGTTGACCATGATGAAATCTGACACAATAAAGGTGTGTCGTATGTTTCAGCCCCGGTATATTGTGTCCATGGCATGACTTATGTTACTCATGTATTCTGACCGAGTTACCATGTACATGCTCACTTGTACAGGAAATGCTTGATTGTTGCCAGCAAATAAGTGACCTCCTCTCCAAGAGAAGAAAGAATTCATCAGCCAGACTAAAATAACTCGACGCATAATACACACTGAAACTGACAATCTCGTCACAGCAGCTCCTCAGAGTTTTACTTCTCCCAGTGGAGGTCCATATTATACTGATATGGCAGTAGATATCCTGCCTCTCCGTATCGGAACTGCATTTCTGTTACACTGAGTTTTGATATGTTTTTGCTAATATGTATATTTTAGATTGTTTGTCTACTGTATAAGTCAGAGACTTTTAACCTTGATTTTTACTCTATAAATTTCTAACATGGATCTATATGTCTGCATTAATAATCTTGAGTTATAGTATTAATATATAATTTGTCCAGTGCATTTAAAGGGTACTTGTGGTGAATTAGTGTTACTAGCTATTTAAAATGATTGTGTCTAACATTAGCGGTTCCTTCTGGCAACATTAGTCCATGACGCTTTTAAAGTGCATGCGAGTGATATGACTCAAGGCATGCTCAGAGACATGTTGCCTTTCTGATTGGCTGTTTCAGTCTGGTAGTGATGCAAACTCATTGGATTGGCTGGGCCCATGTAGCATAATACATTATCGGCAAGTGCAGAGCTGCACAACAACAAGATTATTTCTTTTTGTTCTTAAACCAGCAGATGACAGCTAGGAAGAGAGAAATATATAACTGATAAAGGAATGATGGGAATAAGTGTGTTTGTATCGGGAAGAAGATTTCTGGAACAATTCGTTTAAGCACAGTGTATATTGAGCTGAAAAGGTTTTCACTATTAAAGGTCATCAGGCAATTTAGTGGTTCTGATATGCTTAAATGCCTGAAGGGTCTTAGGTGCCATTTGTACATTTTTTATTACGGCAGAGCACATTGGATCAATTTCCCACTTTTTAACAACATAATAATGCATCCTGCTCAACCGTAGTGAATCTTTACACTTATGCAGAGTGCTACCTTCAGAATAAATCTCATAGCACATTATATCGTATTCGTAATTCGTACATCCTTCATGAGGCTGTTGGGGTGTGTCTTAACAGGATCTTTTTCATTTAGTGTTGTTTTGTACTGGCGTCAAGTCCCGTGCTGATATGATACTTGTACGAATGCACTACGAACTGCTGCGCTGGCAACCAGACGCCAAGATGTATCACGTGATGTATCGTGCACTCCTTTGGTCAGGGAACACCAGAAATGACAAGACACAGCCTGCACTTGCATTAGACAAATCTGTAGGAACTGACATGTAGCAGATGGAGGTATCCCATGAGTCCTATGAGAATCAAAATCAACCCTCATATGATGAGGAGGATGATGCTGGCCACACGTACATCTTTACAGATGATCTGGAAATCTAGCAGAATGGATCTGGTATCGTGAACATGAGTAAGCTATAGGATATAACTAGGTTTTTGTTTGTGCTATGAGTTTATTCCTTTGGAGCACCAGGCAGTAATACAGAATGATGTTGATCACTGATGGAGATTTTGATGAAGGGCTGAGGAATTCTGGTTGATCTGGAGTGGATAGAATTAACCACACCAATATCAGTTATGTAAATAAGGACTGTATTAATCTTGTATAAATAGATTGTTTTAGTTGTGGTGCTTCATAGCCAATAACCATCTCTGTTATTATGCCAGGACTTATAAGGTGCTAGTGACCTTATTTCATGTCACTGGGGTTAATTCAGTAATGTCTGGATAAAGCAGGCACTTTAGGAATGCAACCAATAATAGTGACACTCCGATTTAGTTCCCATGAACAGTATGTGATCGTTGTGCTGTTTATCAGAGCAGAATAAGATGAATTTAGAATACCTACTGAATAATACATACCACTGAATAGTTTCAATTTCACAAAAAGTTGAACACTCACTCACTCACTCATTTGCCAAACAAATGAATTCTATTACTGTTGCGGGGAGGCTGGAGCCTATCTCAGCCATCACGGGGCGAAGTGGGATGCACCCTGAACAGCTTGCTAGGGCACATTCACACTCACACTCACACCTGGGGCAATTTGACACAGCCAGTTAGCCTAATCTGCATGTCTTTGAACTATGGGAGGAAACCCACGCGAGCACAGGGAAAACATGCAAACCCCACACTGAAATGCCCTCACCGAGCCCAGGGCTCAAACTCAGGACCTTGCTGCGAGGCCAATGTGCTGACGACGCCCAAGTGGAAAACTGTACTCTCATTCTCATTTTCTGAATCACGTTATCCTACTAGGGCAGTGGTGGCCTGGTGCTGGATTACTGATCCCAAGGTTGGGGGTTCAAGCCCCACTATCGACGGGTTCTCACTGCTGTCCCCCCAGTGCAGCTATCAAAGGCCGGCCATGTCTCTCACTGTCTAATGTAAAAGAACCATTGCTGATTTTTGTTAAGAGTAGCCGCATAGCCATCAGCGTGTTTCTGCCCTGGCGAGCTGTCCGGGGTGTACTCTGCCCTCGCCCAGAGTCGGCTGAGATGGGTGCCAGCCTCCCCGCGACCCTAATTAGGAATAAGCAGTTCAGAAAATGACATGACATGACATGACGTTATCCTACTAGGTTTGTGGTGCCTATTTCAGCCAACACTGGGTGTACACCCTGAACGGCTTGCCAGACCTTTGCAGGGCCAACACACATAACCATTCACACTCACATCTCATCTAGGTGTAATTTGAACACTCACATCTAGGTGTAATTTGAACACTCACACTCAGGTGTAATTTGAAAAAGCCATTTAGCCTAATGTGCATATCTTTGGACTGTGGGAGGAAACTGGAGTACCTGGAGGAATCCCAGCAGCTTCTTGCTGTGCGGTGTACGTGCTGACTAGTACGTCACCGTACCATCCAATTGAAAAACTGTACAGGAAATAAAAATGACATCTAATCGAAGATGGTTAGAATACAAAAGTAACTTTATAATAATAAACATAATGGAATGAAAGGAATGTGCGCTAGTTTGGGCGTTCTACGTTATCTACATCCTCTTTGTTTTTGTTTGTCTTTGTTGACCATTGAGCGAATCACAAGTCACACAGTAAGCAGCTTCAAAGACAACGACCTCTGATTATTTCAAGCCAAACACAATACCTCACAGTTCCTGTTACCACTGAACCTCTGAAAGCTTTCTTTCCTTCCTTTCACCTTTTAGCCTCCTGACAGACTGTTTTTAGGTTTGTTATTAGTGAATTTATCATCTGTTTGTTCAGTTGCTCATGTGAAACAGGCTTTATAGAGAAATTACGCTGACTACTCGGGAACGGATGTTATACGCAGAATCGTCCCTGAATCGATTTGACAGCATGTGGGAAACAAGCTGTGAGATTATAAGTACAAATATAATCCATCTTCTTCGTGCCAGGCCTGTCTTTGCTTTGGCTTTGCTATTTTTGGTATGCATTACACCATTATATTGGCATAGGGCAGTGGATACTCAGTGGTTAAGGCTCTGGCTTACTGATCTGAAGGTTGAGGGTTCAAGCCCCAGTACCACCATGATGCCACTGTTGTGCCATTCAGCAAGGCCCTTAACCCTCAGTTGAATAAAAATTAAATGGTAAATATAAGTTGCTTTGGATGAGTGCGTCTGGCAAGTGCTGTTGATGTAAATGCATGGTTTTATCATCCAGTCAAAATATCCTCAGTGCTGTGTTCTTATCTGAGATCTTTTGTATAAGTATAAGGTTTGTGTGTCAGAGATGATCACATTTTAATGGGTCATGTCATACATGCCGTAATCCAGGCAAAACTCATCATCTTAATCCTGGCTGTCCTGAGTGGATTGCATCATCTGCAGTTTTCCAGTGTTCTACAGACTGAGCTTAAAGCTGTCATTTTTAGACTGCATACCATAGTGTCTGAGAGAGTACCGATCTAAGACGAATACAATGACCTTCTCTCTCACTCATTTGCCGTAACCACTTAATCCTACCAGAGTACACCCTGAACAGCTCGCAGACACACAACCATTCACACTTACACTCGGGGGCTGTTTGGAACAGCCAATTAGCCTAATGTGCATTATTTTGGACTGTGGGAGGAAACCCACACAAGCACAGGGAAAACATGCAAAACACCCTTGCCGAGCCTGGGATTCAAACCCAGAACCTGCTTACTGTGAGGCAGATGTGCTAACCACTGCACCACCATGCTGCCCTACAGTGACTTTCTGGGCAATGGTGACTCAGTGATTAAGGCTCTGGGTTACTGATCAGAAGGTTGGGGGTTCAATTCTCAGTTACATCAGTCTGGGCCCTTAAGAAAGGCCCTCATCGGCTCACTTGTTCAATGAGATAAAGTCGCTTTGGATAAGGGTATCTGCCAAATGCCATAAATGTAAATGTTATGGGAAAATAATCAGTTGTAGGGTGGTGTGATGATGCCATCACCACCCTGAAGTTTATTTAAAACAGTAACAGCACAAGCAAAACAGTTTTAACATTGATGTAAAATAATCAATAAATTCACATATGAAAAATCACAGTAATAGAATTCGGTTCTAATGTACACTATACGTTGCAGTTTGCCTTGTTGCAGTACAATACAAAGGGGAGGTGTCGTGGTTGTTTGAAGAAAACAGGCTGAATGTCATAAAAGTCATTCATATAGATGTAAATTTGGTTTATAAAGGATACTAGACATGAATTGGGTTCATATATTAAGTTTGTTAAGGGTTTGAAAAATGATTTCAGTCTTTGAAAACTGTTCAGCATAGCAAGCTTTTTGAAAGTCCAAATTGCATTTCATTTCCATCTGCTCCATATGGGACTCAAATAGACTATTTAACTAATATGTACACATACGAATGTAGACATGTATTTTGGACATTCACGGCATATTTAGATGACTTTTGGCAACTAAATTTGGGGAAAATTATGATACCGCTCCTTTAATTGTGGAAAAATATTGTGAAAAGATCTGCATAAAGACAAGCTGAAATTAGTAATCCATATGAGGGCAATTCCAAAATTATTGTCTTAAATGGGTGCAAATATAGTTACAGAAACTTTTATCCCCATAAGAGATAAGTGAGACTTTTTTCAAATTCCGTCCCAAGAAATGCGTGATGCGTGAATAAACTTAGATTTTGTTCATGTCATTTTTTTTACTTTGCCCTCTGATGTAATATTAACTTCTTGGGATGCGATATGTATCTTGAGATTCCTGTGACATAATGGTTGCAATTTCATTTGAAATGTCCTTTCCCTTTCTATGTTATTCAAATTTAAAATGTTCACTTATGTACGTCACCCCGTCTGTCAAAGTTACGTACATTAAACCTGGCATAGCAGGAAACAGCAATAACTTTCTGTTTCCATAGTAACTGATAAAAAGTATAGGATAACCGGCTCTAGCAGATGTAGGTCAAAGATAAGTTGATGAAAACCTAAGATGAAATTGGACTGACATTTTGCCTATAATTGTGGAATCACCCAGGAATATAAAACTAAGAAATGAAGAGGGGACAGTGAAGTAGACTGTGTTTTATTGCAAGGCAGCAGATGATCACTGTGCAGGAACTTTCTGAGACACTTTTGGAGGTGAGGGCAAGCATTGCGAAACAGAGAAGAACTGGCATCTCTAGTGAATCATCTCTACAGTCACACTGCCACCCAGACTATAATGAGCAGAGATTCTGGAGCAGCATCTTTTTCTCTTGTCAAGTTATCAAAACACAGTTGCTGACAGGACAAGCACCTTCAGCACATCAGCGTACCATCACTGGAAATGTTTTGATGAATTTCCTAATCTTCAAAGGGGGGATATTATAACCCCACCACCATGCACAGCAGTATCTCCGTCCGTCCTGGTCTGCCTCCCAGTGCATTGAAAAGAAAGGTAACCAACCAGAGGAGAGTAGGCACAGAGAGCGGAAAGATAAATTGGAGGAGGAAGTCAAACAGCAGCTGAAGAACTATGGAGTTTTTTATATTATGAATCGTATTGTGTTGTCCACTGGTGTCCAAAATTTTAAATAAAGGTCTGAAAATGAGAACAATACCTGACCTTTAATGATTATGTTGCTAAGCTATATGAATAAGACACCTTGAGCCATGTTCAAGGGCATGAGTGGTATAAATGGATAAACAATGTAGTGCACAACCTTTGTGGATTATCAATTTTTTGTAAATGTCAGTATTTTTTAATTAAAGAAAGACATCCTATGTTTTATTTGTTAAATTTGTTCATTATTTTCATTATGTGAAACTTCTGCTTGTATTGCTAGTGCTTTAGTTTGCTAGCTATTCATCTCTTATATGATAAAGATTTGTATGATAGGTGTGTCCATGTTTTGTATGTGTGTTAATGTGTGTGCAGCTTGTTATTTCTGAACCTATATCCCAGGCATTGTTTTTATCTCTAAGTGCAGGTTGTTCCTGTCTCAAAGGAAGCAATGAGGGGGCAGGAAGATAGGGGTTTTCGTCTTAATTCCTGCTGCTCCTCACTTCCATGTGCATGTAGTCATCACCTCACAGAGTTCTGTTATTTCAAGGCGTGAACATTTACTGCCGTGTAGTGGGACTGATGAGTGTGTATAACTGAAGTTATAAGATGTGTGTGTGTGTGTGTGTGTTCAACCCAAGGATCACCCTAAGAGTATTTTCTTGATGTTTCTTTCAAAGATGAATCCAGTGTGATTTACTCTATTTACATAAGCTCTGTTAGTGGGATGCTGAGTAGTGACCAGGAGTCAAATCTGGTATGATATGCAGGAGTGGTGTAATGCTAAATCAGATTTCACTGCACACTCATTACTGCTTCAATTAACATCTGACTGCTCAACTCATCTAAATAGGCTTCTTATCTGCTTTGTGAAATGACAAATCAATCCCTTACAATCTCACACTGAGGTCTAAGCTATCTCTCTCTCTCTCTCTCTCTCTCTCTCTCGCACACTCACTCACTCACTCACTCTCACACACACACACACACACACACACACACACACACACACACACACACACACACAC
>JAOUQZ010015263.1:0-15344 GCA_028564935.1 Neosilurus hyrtlii
GTAAAGGCCTTAAAGATGAAAAACTAATGACATGGCCCCCTTCTTCACCTGACTTAAACCCTATTGAGAACTTTTGGAAAAATCTTTGTTTTTCATTTATTTGCATAATAATTCTGCACACTAATAGCTGCCTAATAATGCCAAAACTTCACTTTTACTACTTAAATGTTCAGGTTTGAGGGTTTGTTAACATTTTGCATTGACATAACAATATTTGTAATAATAATAATAATAATAAAAAAATAATAATAATAATTGTGCACACAGTGTGTATGTATATATTTCACATAGACACACTTCACCCTCGATTTCCTGGATTTTGGATTTCCCGTACAGAATCTGGTGCCGGACATTATTTGGTATTGCCAAACAAATGCACGTACAAGTCCGGGAATCGATGATGGAAGTCCAGGTCGGTCATGATTTTTAAACTTCCGTCCTGTCCGGCCCGTTCCTGTCCGAGTGGATAGACAAAAATGAAGCAGCAGAGGAGCACGAAATAATGCCCAATGAACAGATAGTGGCATCAGTGACGGGAGAGATAAGTGAAAGAGAAAGTGAGGACAGTGACGACGAGCCGACACCCACATTTAAAATGAATGTGATAAAAGAATGTGTTGATACACACCTTAAGTTTGTGGAAACACAATATTTTGTATTGAGTGTCGGATTAGTGTTGTAAAAGTCCGGGACTGCTGCTGAATAATGGCGATTGCCAGACCGATTACAGTAAATGTCCGGGAAAGTGTAGGGACTCCGGACATTAGCGATTGCTGGACTTTTGAGGTTTCCGGACAGCCTATCCCCCCTAATAGTCCAGGAAATCGAGGGTGAAGTGTATTTATATATATTCCAAATTGCCCCAAGGAGTGAGTGCCAATGGCAGTATGTGTGTTGACCTTGCAATGGCTTGGCAAGCTGTTCAGGCTGTACAAAGTCCTATATATATATATATACACATATACACACACACACACACACACACACACACCCAGTTTGAACATACACTGACAGTAAGAATTAAGTATGTCGACGTGTCTCATGAGCAAAGTTTTTGTGTGATTTGTCATCGCTATCCAGGATGTTGTGTTTCCGGTTTGTCAGATTCTGATTCTGATTGTTTTTTTCTTTCTGAATTAAGAATGCTGCTGATAAAAGAAGAATGTACTGAATTTTTTCTCATGGCTACACCCACTCACGACAAACCGTGCAATCAGAGTGTAATTACATTCAAAAAATAAAACAGCAATTATATAAATCATGTTCTGTTGATAAAGCAAAAACATTTTTGGAATACCCTTCATAATGAGCTATAGTGGAACTGTAATTTTGAACTAATTGATTTCACTTGTATGGTTTTGGACTGACTTTACTGTAATTGCTTTAAATAATGTGCTTTTTTATTTAAATAAACCTAAATTAAACGGAAAATGGGACGGCACTGTGGTGTAGTGTTTCGCTATTCTGCTTCACAGCAAGAAGGTCCTAGGTTTAAGCACCGTGCCCTGCGAGGGTGTTTCTCTGTGGAGTTCGCACATTTTCCCAGTACTTATGTGGGATTCCTCCTGGTGCTCCGGTTTCCTCCCACAGTCCAAAGACATTCACGTTTGACTGATTGGATATTCTCGATTTCCCCTAGTTGTGAATGTGAGTGGGCATGCGTGTTAGCCCTGCCATGGTCGGGTAATCCGCTCAGGGTGTACCTCGCCTTCACCCGAAGTTTGCTGGGATGGGCTCCAGCTTGACCGTGAGCCTAATTAAGGATAAAGTGATTCAGAAAATGAAATGAACCCATCCGGCAGCCGTGATATTTTCTAGGATTCTCTTATTTTGGTATGAAGAGGTCCACATTCCTGTGATATTAACATTCTGGCATTTAAAGACTTTGATTTGGTTTCTCAATCCGACTAAAGCGCACCCATGCTTTTGTTTACTTTATAAATGAACCTCTTGCATGTGTATGCTCTCAGAGGCTTTTATGAAATGTGAGATGGAGAGATATTAGGACAGACGGGTAGATAAAGCTGAGCGCTGTAAACACTACTGTAACCAGGAATTAGCAGTTAATCTATGCTGTGAATTCCTTACCTTCTAATATAATTGTACACATGGTAACAGAAAAGCTTTGTTATATAAAAAGCCATGATGACTATCGGCATGAATCCTGCAGAACCGCTTCAACTTGACTTAGCGCCAATTCGCTTTCCACTCGTCCACATACCGATTAGTCATTAACTCAAGTCGGGTTCGATGAAACCATGAACCATGAAAGGCTGTTGTTCCAAATCTTAACCTCTCGAAGCGCAGCCTGCTCAGCTCCATCACATAGTAACGCTTGAAGAAAAACTTCCTCCCTGTGACGTCAACCTCGCTGATTAACGCTCCGAGGTGTCAAGGCCTTTCCTGGTACTCGAAGTGAAATGATCAGACACAGAACGTGCTCCGAGGCATGTAACCATGGCAACAGACCACAGCAAAACCTCTCGTCCTTGAGAGCTGAACAAGAGTCTGTACAAAACACACGGTTCCCAAAAATCCCTACACAAATCCCAGCACTGCTTCTTTTACTCCTTTAAACACTTGCAGGTTTCTCTGTTTTACATAAGAGCTCATGGGAGCAAGTAGTTTGTTATTCAAAAAATTTTTCGCGTCTTCAGGGAAGATTTGTCACCTGCACTGCTTATTTCTACCACAATTAAAAATCTTAATTAAAAAAAGATTCAACACGAAAATAAATGGGAGGTTCACAACAGTATTATATTCTGAATATTCTTTGAAAATTGTGTAAAAATCTATTCATGGTTACGATAACGATGGTAACCTGAAGTTCTCATTATAATTTGCCACAGTTATAATAATGAAATGTCTCTACCTATGAACATCCTTGTAATGGTTTGTTGCTTGTAACACACCATACCGTAGAAAAAAAGACAAACTAAGAAAACCTCGAAACCTCATGGCGGAGCTAATAATATAGGAACTGCATGATGGAATTATCTTCTGAAAACTCTGTGGAAGTTTCATAAAAATTCATTCACAAATGTATGAGGAGTTGCAGATTAAACCCCATGAGGAGCACTAGTAAAGTCCATGTATTGCCTTGTTGATTGGAAAAAATGTATTTATTCCAGAAATAAAATAGGAGGTGCACAATAGTATGATGATAAATAAGATTCTGTGAAAGTTTGAATGAAATATGATGACTGGTTGAGGAGCAGCTGAGCATTAGAATTAAATGTGATGGCGCATGACGACGGTGATGACACAAGTCGATCCCGATGTGTCCTTACAGGCGGCACAACAAACATCACCCAACTTGAAAAAGGAACATTCAGAACATGAATACACCCCTTACCTAGATTTTATTTTCTAGAATTTCTTTACATACAAAAAACATTTTTCTTACCTGATCCTCTCCACACTTCGGCTAAGTGGCAGTCCACCTCTCCGGGCTCCTTGCAGAGCTCCACCACATCATGGCACACCGTCTCTGGAGTTATGGGCACCTCTGTGAAATGCTGGTCATTGTTACTGTGGTACACGGTCAAGAACATCTGTCAAGAGATTAAGGAAGCGGTTAAGCCCCGTGAAACCTTACTTTCATTCATAAAATTTTAATGGCAACAAAGTACACCAGCTTTTTATGAATATTTTTATGTAGGCTGTGAGTACACCAACAAGCATGGACCATGACACGAGGCTCACGATTCAAAATTCCGACAATATTTAAAAAGAATTATTATTACTGTAAGAAAATGCAGCATTTATTTAAAAAAATTATCATCAACAAAATTATTTACAGACCCACTAGGCTTAGGTAAATTCGTATCATTCAGGGAATCAGTAGCTTTAAGAGCTTAATACCTATAATTATAATTAACATCGAACAACTATTGTTGGGACGACTGAACCAAAGTTAGAGTTATTTATGTATCAGATTATATGAAGATATAAGAAATTCAAAACATTTATCAGAAAACAACTTGGACCTGACTCACACGTTAACGATATAGCCGCGAAATAGCATCACGTCCTAAAATACCATTATGCTCTTAATGCGGTCTCTTCGAAAACCTCGAATATATAATAATAATAATAATATTAATAATAATATCTATCGTTTCTAATTTCGCACAGGTCCAAAATCTTTCACCATGACCACAAATACGTATGATTCCTCCTATTCGACCAGCTATCAGCAAAAATTTGCAAATTCCAGTTCGAATTTATTAAATTCTTTAAAATAAAATTCGCCTTTACTTTCGGACCGCTCACGTGGGAGTCACGTCTTGAGTTTTACGTGTCTATATTGTAGCTCTGAATGTTCATTTGCTGGCATGTCGTGTTTACTGTGTGCTGTGCGGCGTTTAAGGAAGTGTTAGTATTTCCGTCTGCACAGACAACACAATCCTTTATCACAAATTTATTTCTCGAATAAACAGCTTGATAACTCACTTGTTCCGACCACTGATAACTCGTGCAAGCTGTACGTCGTCGATTCCCAACACTGATATTAACTTTGGTCAAAGTAAAATGAATATATAAATATTTGGTCAAATAAAATTAAATGCCAATAATATAAAAAAAACCCTAACATCATTCTCTTTAAAAAGTGTTCCATACACAAACATCATGTGATTTAATACCTGACGCAAAAGTCAGTGTGTGGAGCGCACAGCGATTTAAGACCAACATTGATCCTGAGCTTTCCTTCATCATGTCTTCAACATAACGAGCTCCTCACCTAAACAAAGGTGATAAAGTTGAAGCCCGGGTGTTTACTTGGTCCCCTCTGTAAAAAAGCATCCAGTAAACAAGATGCCCACTGGCAGATTATGTTTGGAAGGGATGAGGCTTGTAGAGAGAGTCAGGTAATTACACTAGATGAAGGCTGTGCTGCTCTCATCAGTCAGCACTAACTTAATGATCCACAGTGCCAGCGTGCCTGTGCTCCACCATTCACTCGAGGGGGAAAAAAGTTGGCATGTGGATGGATGTGACCTTCGTTCAGCGCCAACTACGTGGAAAATCAATTGTATAGCCCATATGCACGAATGGGGCTCCCAAAAAAGCCAAAGGTGAAAGACTGATGAGGACATTTTATATATGCAGTGCTACCGGTTTAAAACATACCGAGTGTGAAGAAAAGGTTCCTATTCTGATTTCTACTCTACTATTAGGTACACACTTTATTCTGGTTCGGGTCACAGATCCCTTGTCTATACTGGATGGGACTCTGCGAAGATGTCGAGATGGCAATTCAATATAGCAATAGCTATTCTACCTACTTTTATGTTTTTTGGCAGGCAAAAAGAGATTAAAACCTACAGCCAACAGTACGTAACACGACCTAAGAATCGAACAAGGGACCAAACAGTTCTAACTGTCGGATACCACAAGAAGTACACACACGGGGTATAAAGTGCTTAAACACAGCATGAGGTTGAGGCTTGTTGATTCCAGATAGCCTAGCCAGCCAGACAGACAGAAAATATCACCAGCAGCTGAACTGCATGACATTTTACATTTTAAAAAGTAGACACAAATATAACTCTTTATAAAAAAAATTGTGCTCTGGCTCCAGTGCCAGCATGAAAACATCTCCATTCTATAAACTGTGCTTTAAAATACTCTGAATAGCGCTGTTCTGTATATGGCCCCAACAAGAAGGAAAAAAGCTGCATTTCCAAAAACAATTCATGCCTAAGGGTTTCATTTGGTCCAGTGGATACTGCAGACATAAGGACTGCTGATGTAATCATGAAGACTGTCATACTCACAATTTAAACCCTTTCAAAGCACCGAGCACTGACGGAAGTCACAATACACAATAGTAAAAGCATAAGGATTTCATTCATTCACTTTCTAAGCCACTTAATCCTAATTAGGGTCATGTGGAGGCTGGTGCCCATCTCAGCCGGCCATAGGTGAGGATGGGGTACACCCTGGACAGCCAACACACATTCACACTCACTCTCACACCTAGGGGTGATTTGGAACAGCCAATTAGCCTACTGTGCATGTTTTTGGACTGTAGGAGGAAACTGGAGTACCTGGAGGAAACCCACACAAGCACAGGGAGAACATGTAAACTCGGCACAGAAACGCCTGAGCCCAGGAGTCAAACTCAGGCTTTCTTCAATAGTCAACAGGCAACAATGTGCCAACATGTACACAGTCAGCACTCACAGAAGAGCGAGCTTGAAAGAAGGTAAAGAACCTGTAAAAAAATAAATAAAAATAACTGCATTTATTACGCTAGGCTATGATTAGCGCAGCGCCATGCCAGGTTTTTTTAATGCCTCTACTCAAAGCACGTCTATGGGCTCTGCTCAGGAGCTCCGTAATTAATGAGCACAACAACAAACAAGGAAAAATATTACATCAGTGGAGAAAGGTGTGTGTGTTTGTGCGCGCATATATATATATATATATATATATATATACACACACACACACACATAAACATATATATATATACACACACATATACACACACACACCTTTCTCCACTGATGTAATATTTAAATTGTACACCAACACAGTTCCTGCACTTTAATATGAATTAGGACCCAGCTCCAGCCATTGTGTGCAAGTCAAGTGTTCCCATGAGGCACAGAAAAAGCATAGGACTATTAGAAGAGATATGACATGGGGACATACTGTTACATCAACAACTTCTCAGAGTTTCTTCAATAATTTCCAAGAATTAACTATGAATAGATTACCATCAAACCCCACAAGATATTTATTACTCTAGCAAATTTTACATGATATAAGAGCAGTAATAAAACATTAACTTACAGCAGTGGCAAATATGACCATGGAGTGACTGATTGAATATTATGTCACAGGGTGCCCTCGTGCCTGTCTTCCTTCTGGTTTCCACTTTTTAGTTATGCTGTCTGTCAGGCATGCCAGAGACCCTGCTTGTACTCAGCACTAATAAACTCTCTTCATGAACCGTTACACTTATAAGCATGGCTAACAACCTATTTCTATCTCTCTTTCTCTCTCTCTCTCTCTCTCTCTCTCTCTCTCGTTATGCTGTCATAGCTTTACCAGAGCCCCTGCTTGCACTCAGCACCTCTCCACTCTGTTAACCATTACATTACAGTGAACCCTCTATCCCTCTGTCTATGTGTGTGTATGTTTTTGTCGAGGTACACATGCTACTTCTGCAATACCAATGATCCTGATCCTTCTTGTGATCCATCCTGACGTGCTACAGCTAACTGTAGCTCTCATCTTAGAAGCCCCTCTCTCCTGCTGATTACTCCATATAGACCTAAATATACACTCAAACTGTGAAGATGACTTCAGAGGACTGTTATTATATAAACACTTTTAATCAAATAATTTAGGACTACAACAACCATTACAACTACCAGATAATCAACAAGACTCTACATTAAAGAATAATAAATTTCCGGGTACATGCTTTTATTTTTATCTGGTGTCAACCAAATGAGGATGGGTTTCCTCTAAAGGTTTCTTGCTCATGTTGCATTGGGTTGTACTGGAGTATTTCCTTGCCATATTCCCCACAGGCTTGCTCATTACGGATGTAAAGGTTTAAAGTTTTGTGGTGCTTGGTGAAAGTTTTTCTGCTTACCTGAGATAGATTGTGTTTTCTTTTACTCTGTGCAAGTCTGACTAGTGGTGTATGAGCCATTTTCTTTTTTGAGTTTCAGTTTGGTTTTTAATGTTAAATGTGTTTCTTTATTAGTGATGCAGCAGCTTATTGGGTTTCCTGTGGGCACATGGACACAGGACAACCATCTAAATCACGTTCCCTGTCTATGGGCTCCGCTCAGGAGCTCCGTAATTAATGATCACAAAAACAAAGCTGCCAGTGGGGTCATGATTCCTCGAACTAATGGTGTGGATTGCGTAAGCCATGATTCCTAAGCAGTACAAGTTGTGCTCATATTTTTAAAGCCAAGACCTGGCCTTCCACCGACTTTTCAAGGCATGCGAGTAAAAGGCAATTTCCACAGGTGCATTCAATATCTCATTGTGTCTTGTGTAGATGAAAGCTAGAAGTTGGATTCTCTGCAGCAACTTCAAATAGCCACTACTACAAAGCTTGCATGCATCATATTGTGCTTTGACACAGGTTTTGATTCAAGCACCATCACAAAACTACATTTTTCCTACCGCTAATGCATTTTATGGAAAATAACTTTTATCGTAGGATTCCCTATGAGACGATGACGAAAGTCACAAGAAGTTACTTGTTGTATTCAATAGTAGTCAAGAATTATATACATGTTAATTTTTTTGAGCAGTTGAGACGTATTGTTGCCTGGTACTACACTGTCTCTATTAAACATGTTGGTGTCGCACTCTGCAGACAAGTCTCATTAAATTCCCAGAAGAAATCAGCCTGTTCCAGCATCACAGTGTCTAGGAGACCAAAGCAAACCCCATGAAGAAATGGTTTGCCAAGGTTGGAATGGAAGAACTTGAATAACCTGCACAGAGATCTGACCTCAACCCCACTGAACATCTTTGAAATGAATTGGAAAACCAATTACACCCCAGACCTCCTGAACTAATGCTCTTGGGGCTGAATGATCACAAATTGCCACAGCAATGCTCCAAAATCTGGTGAAAAGGCTTCTCAAACAAGAGGAGCTTATTACAGCAGCAACTTGAGATGACAGCTGAAACAGGATACTATATGTGAAGGCCATATAGTTTTAACCCATATGCTGTACTACTACGTTGGTGATTAGTGAGTTTATCTGGCCCTGCGTGGTCCAACAGGAATAAATTTAGAAACGCATAAACACAACTGGGTCGATTGCCGGAAGACAGAATGTTTGAGTCACTCCCACAGATTAAACAGACAACTGGGAGCCTCGTGTTAAACACACGGACGACAGAAGCTTCGGGCAACAGGACTCTGGCCAAAGAGAGCGTCCCTTTTTTCCTGGGAATGACCACTTTTCTTCGTGAACTTAGCCGAACGAGGTGATCTTTGAAGCAAACAGTGTAAAAGAAGTGTATTTTTAAAACAAATGCTGATTTGCTGTGAAGAAAAAAAGTGGCATCAAACAAACCGGTTCTGAGAAGGTCCCCTGCAGCATAAAGCAACATTTCCATAAAAGACTCAATTTCATTTTTCGGAACAGAAACAAAAGGCAATTCCCTTAAGCAAAAAAAAAAAAAACACCACCTTTCATGTAGCCGATAGTCAGCATATTTAACAAGTGTACAGTGCAATGTTTCATTATTCTGTATCTGATTTCCCTGCCACATTCAATCTCTCTTTACAGTTCTGTGCATCAACTTCATTTCATTTTGATCACATCAGCTTAGAAAGCTGACACAGTGAGTACTCGTGTAGCCGGGGGGAATTAGCTTATACACAACACACACTTGTTCAGTTAAAAGCAACAGAAAGTAAAATCTTTTATCAATAAAATGTCATGGTACTACACAGACAAGGATCGATAATGTACAGTGATAAAATAATTTGCAGACTCATCAAATCAATAGCAGTTGACCAACGTTTTTAAGCGCACACTTTGAAGTGATTTTAATCCTGACAGGATTCAAAGTAATGTTTAAAGGTGTAGTCATCGATTATAGAAAAACATTGCTGATAGTTGAACTTAACAGCCAAGCAAATACACCCTAAATTCATATATGGACATTACCAAAGGAACAAAACAAACAAAAGACCCCATCACCAAATAATTAGTAACTAATAACAGGGTGCATTTGCCTGTGTAGAAACACAAATGCTGCCTGTTGCTGATTGGCTGGAATGGTGGTGTGTGGCTCGCTCCAGGCTACCTCTTTGCATCTTACAGACCCAGAGCTGTGTATAAACACCACATTATTTGCCTCGCATTGAACAGACAGCTACAGACCATAAGGAGATATACAAGGTCATTTTTATTTAGACCCGCTGACTATACCTTTAAATCTCCGCAGAGTTAAGATAATATGCAGAGAGCAGAGTTTATAAGCCGTGTGTCTGTCTTATAAACAAATACCCAAATAACTTAATCATGAAACTTCCAATTATTCCTGAAATAAAGTCACTGAGCATGCGTCTTGTTAAAAAAAAAAAAAAAAAAAAAGTTTCATTTGTAACAAATTAAGTACAACTACTTACTCTTACTGGATTGAAGTTCAAGACAGGGACATGCAGCTTTAACAAGATGCAAATTAATGGGGAAAAGAACTTATGTAAATATCTGTCAGAGTAAACGTCACACTGCTGTCACGTGGAGTAGACATACAGGGACTGGTTTAAAGGGCTTATCTATTTAAACAAACAAACAAAAAAATATGACAACATTAATACAAAGAATGTTGGAATGTTTGAATCCAGGTTTGGTACTTTGGAATTATAAAAAAAAAAAAAAAAAGCAATCCATAATACCTGCCCCGTGCTCCAGATGTGTGAGTACACCTGGGATGATGTAGTCGGTGCTGTGCTTTATCTCCATCCCTCAGGCAGTGACGCACCAAACTTCCCACCTATAGCCTCTCTCTCTCTCTCCCTCCCTCCCTCAAGAGAACAGTTAACTCTTCAACCTCAGAAAGTTCCGACTGCACTCTGGATTTATGAAACTGATCAGAATGAAAGACATCACATACCTGCTGCTCTTTGAGCTTTTTAGTAGAATATATTCCATACCTTAGAAATATTCATCCAATAACAAAGAACTCATTCACTTCTCTTCTTAAACCATGTGAAACATTTAAATCACAAATTTTAGCCACATGGTACTCAGTGTTACTGCAGAACTCCGGGTGCATTGTGATGCTCTGATCTTCATAATCAAACTCCTTTTCTAAATAGAAAATAGACCACAGGGGTCCAGACACTCCTGCCGAAAGGACCGTTTCACAATATGCCGAAATAGAACAACCATAGCAAGTCTGAAAGCCCCAGCTTCAGTGGGAGGCGAGTAAATGCCCGGAAACCTAATATACAGTTTTGCCTCTGTGACCTTCAAAAGTAGGTCAAGGTCACTGATACACAAACTCACCCTAGCACTCATGGTAGTGAGCCAGCATAACAACTTTGAAAGCCCGAGCTTCAGAACACTACAAAAAATGTGTTAAGGAATCAAGGTGAGCTTTAGTGACAACTGGTGAACTAATTTGAGAATGAAAGGTGGAAACACTGGTAATGGCCCGAATGGGTGGACAACTGGCCCATCACCTTACCTGACATACATTTTACTGGCCCCAGGCTGTTCTTTATGTCAAATCATGTTACAGTATTAGAAAAATTTATGTATACATCATATATGTTCTTGCACATCAAAACATTGTTGTTACAAGCTTCTTCATGAAGGAAAAAAGTAATAAATCCACAGACGGGGCAACATTGCACATGCGAATATTCGCACGTGATTCACATACATGCAACGGTAAGTTCAGGAGTAATTTGCATATGAATAATCCGTTGGACAACATTTGTTCCAATAAAAAAGTCGATGTCTGAGGAATCTGCTTTGTCAGTTTAGTATCTATATACTGTTAGTTTTGCCATTATCTTGCTTTACATGAACTGACAGATTTACTTCCTATTCTTGCGATTTCGCACCCTTGCAAGAGTGAGAGCCGGATCTTATCCCAGTTTCTGTATCATGAAGTCAGTAGGAGTTCAACTCCTCCTGGATGGGACGCTTGTGGTTAAGACCTTCCTAGCACGATGGGGGTCTACCAAGGATTCAAACCCACAACCTCTCAGTCATGATCATAACACACAGGTTGTTTATACACTGTATTAATTCTTATAATGAACTATTACAAATAAATAGAATACTGCGCTTTCCTGAACTTAGACTATTTCTGTGCTTAGCTGCAGTGTTAAGGTTTTGTTTTGCAGGCTTTTTTCGGAGTGTCTTATCAAAATGAGATAAATTCACCATTAAAACAGGCAAATTATTACAAGGACTGACGAGCTCCGTTAGTCCGTACCGGGAGAAGACATCTCCTAATACGAGTGTGTCTCTTATCACAGCTGAACAGAAGTACACACAATACTCCATCCTTCATGCAATGAAAAGCACGAGGCTCAGCTCTGTCGTATTGAAAAGAGCACAGGACAGTTTTACTGCAGTGCTAGAAAGCTTTGTGTTCTACTGAATGTGAAATGTCACACAAACTGGTGATGTACACATTCACAAGTTCAGTCATCTTTCCTCTCTGGTAATGCATCATGAAATCAGGTAAACAAAGAGCCATCTGGTTACCTGACAGAGAGAAAACTCTCTGGTAATTCTTACAGTACACATCTGCAGTGATGTTCGGTATAAAGACAATAAGTGACACATTTGTTAGCAGCTGCTCTAATGGACCTTCAAAATAGGTCACGAGACAAAGTGGCAAATATTATTTGCTAGAAATACAACATGGAATGCAAGCAGATCCAAAGGTTTACTGATGTATTTTATTTTACATAATTTCTTAACCCCCTCACCCCACCATTCCTCTCCTCACCCCAAGCTGCATTCTTATTGGTTTTCTTGAGTGAATTAGCTTCACCCTACTAGTATCATGGAAAGGCTGAAGCCTATCTCAGCCAACTCTGGGTGGAGGCAGGGTACACCCTGAACATCTTCCCAGTCCATCACAGGGCCAACACACGCACACAACTCCTCACACTTACACTACAAAGAATTTGGAGCAGCCATTTAGCCTAATGTGCACATCTTTAGACTGTGGGAGGAAACCGGAGTACCCTGAGGAAACTCTTGCCATCACAGTCTCCATACAGAAGCGCCCTCACCAAGCTTTGGACTCGAACCCAGGACCTTCTTGCTGTGAGGTGGACATGACTCTAATCACTGGCAGTCCGGTGTTTTTTGGGTTCTTTAAGTTGTGTAGGTTTAACGCACTGCTGATTTCCAAATCTTGTTCCATGACTAATCACTAAAACCAATGCATATTCAAATCCACTTAGTAAATGTAGCACTGCAGCAATAGAAAATAATACATCCCTCAGGTAGAGAAAAGGAAAAACTGGCACTGGTTCAGCACTGAGCTTACACACTCTATTGGGGGAAGTGTCTGTTGTTGGAGTTCCTATGATTGCAACAAAAACCCCAATCCCCAACCCAACCCCAGTTCAGGTTTCCAGTTCCTTCCTTGCCGGATTTCTCATTAAAATGATAATGAACTTTGCTAGTGTGGAAAAAGAAGCTTTTCCTCTTTTATTTCAAGAACATCTGCCTCTTATCCCACGTCTTTAATCAGTGAGACATTTATTCTATTCCATCCTGTTCTAAACAGCAGAAAGGCAAACGTCTCACGGCATTAATGAAAATATCACCAGGCAACATAACACCCGAATCAGAATGCATAAAACAAATATTTCAACAGAGGTACGGTTAATATGTCTCGGGGTGGAATTTTCCCGTTAATATTCCCCTTGTAATCAAGCTTGCCTTGGGATTATACGGTATAAACTATTAGGAGAAGCACTGCCTTTACATCAACAAACAAGTAGAGACAGTGCACTGAGATATATGTATTCACTGTTTTATATACACAAAAAGCCAAACTCATTATGGGGGGCTTGCAATAAATACTCCATTATAGTAGTGATGATTAGAGGATCACAATGATCCTCTTTGTTGTATTGCTGCATGTAAAGGTATAAGAGAGACCTGCCCAGTGTGAGTCATTACACAGCTGTGTACAGCGAGTTTCGGCCAAACAAGTGACTCCTACCTGAATTAAAGATAAACTGGATGTGACGTAGATTCCACGCCCCCTCTCTATTTAAGCCCCGCCCATGTTTACGAAGCCCCACCCCCAGGATCTACGTTCACCAGACAGAGTACAGCGCCTACAAAATGACTGACAGAAGGTTTGTGCATCCAAACATAAACATGGTTACGGACCGGAAGCTAGTTTTCCAAACGGGTTTTCGCAACAGCTAAGCATTCTTTAACTGAGAATTATTTAAATAATAATAAAAAACAACGTTCTACATTTCTTCCAGCTATTTATAAAAAATAAATTTTAAAAAATTCATAAAAATTAAACTTGAGTATGTAATAAAAACTTGCTAAAATAAAATATAATAAAAAAAAAAACTTGAGTATGGCACCTTTAACCCAGGTGGAGGAAAAATGATTGGTTTTCCTGATAGTTAGAAATTGAATGAATTTGTCGTAGCTACATTCACTTTTTTTTTTTAATTCTGGGTTATAAACTATAAAAGAGAGACAGGGGTACAGAGTAAAATATTTAAATAAACCGCTTGTGTGTATTTTTTTGTTTTGTTTACCAGCACACTGCATTGGAAATGTTTTTCCTCTTTACATTAAAAAAAAGTACAAGATAAACTAAAATATTTTCATAAAAATATAATAATAAGTTCGACTTACCGGCATCATTCTGGCTTCGTAACGCATTTAACCGAGTTTTAAGTCTTAAATGTTTCCTTTTGTCCGACAGAATCTGCCCAAAGTTACCTCAGCGAGTCCAGTAGCTATACACTGAGCAGAAATCCACTTCTTCTTTAAAATAACCGACTCTGGAATGTGTTTTTGTTTGAATGTTCGGTTAAAAACGGCGATTAATCAGTCTCGGTGTCCGGTTTGTACTTCCTGGCTCGGAGGATACCTGTTGCAGCGAGTCAGTCGGCGGTCTCAGGCCTGAATCAGTGGAAAGTTCACCTCACCATTTACAAGCCGTGTTCATTAGCTCAGGAGCTAACCAGCTAGCTAACGCAGGAGCAAAGTTTGCCAACAGTGTCGCCTAGTTCGTTTCTTCTTCAGTCCGAGGTAACGCTCTCTGAAAAACAACACGGCCACACACCATCCAGCTGTAAATACCCCGCTTTATATCCACTTTCTGATAGTTGTGATGCGCATGTTTTCAGGACATTTTCCCCACGGAAAGAAACAAGAACAAGCGCCTCAGGTTCGGGTATCACATCGACTCCCAATACAGAGGCGGAGCCACGCTCACACTGACGTCCTCATCCCGTTGGAATTTAAGCCCCGCCCCCATATAGTGATCCCAGGGCTGCGCTCCAAACCACAGCGTGCAGCTCTAAAGAGGTGTTTCACTGAAGTGCGCCGCTTGCATCTAGTGCTTGATCACACAATCACTTACTCACTCATTCGCCGAACCACAATCCTTATTACTGTCGCAGGGAGGCCGGAGCCTATCTCAGCCGACCCTGGGTGAACGCGGGGTACACCCTGAACTAGACCATCACAGGGCCAACACACACACAGCTTAATGTCCATGTCTTTTTTTATACTGTATTAATCCCAAATTCAAATTCAAATTCAAATTTATTGTCACATACAAATTATACACAGTACAATATGCAGTGAAATGCTTAGTAC
>JAOUQZ010015337.1:0-15341 GCA_028564935.1 Neosilurus hyrtlii
GGATCACTCCCTTCACCGCACCCTGTCGTGTCTGTCCTGCTTTTGGGTCTATCTAGTTGATTGTACCAGGCCTAACATTTTTACTGTCAAGTGCCAGCTGAGCCTGGAAAGTGTAATTTCTTTCACTCTCCCTAGTTTCTTCATATTCACTGACAACACCTATTAAGGTCAAGTCAGAAATGTCTTCCAATTGACTTTGATTGTCACCACATTGTAAAGTGGACGAATCACTATAACTATCTTTCATCAGACCAGATGCCTTATGAGTCATCTGCCTCAAAGTCATATATGATCAATATAGTTTAGGCCTCCATGAATCCAGAAAACTGCATAATGTACACACAATTCTCATTGTTAGATATGAACAAGCTTAAGCCTCTACATACACAGTCAAATTTCCATAATAAATCTTATTACTGCACTAACACAATCAAGGCCTTTTAGTCATTTTAAATATGTATTTTAACACCTTACTGTTTTTATTTGAATGTGCTTTCTGCAACTTGTTTTCACTTTAAAATGTGACCCAGTTTAAGTAATTTCTGCAACACATTGCTTGGTATATTCTAGAGTATAACATACTTAGGATTAATTTAACAACACACATTTGCTGAATTATATGTAGAACCCTGCATGCTAAGTTGCTTTATTTATCTAAGAACTGGGTCACTGTTACCTTTATTTACATTTGTTTATTTATTTATGTTTTGTTTGTTTGTACAGAGCATTCATTCATTCATTCATTCATTTTCCAGGCCGCTTTATCCTAATTAGGATTGTGGGCAACTTGGTGATAGTGGGGCTTGAAACCCCGACCTTCAGATTAGTAAGCCAGCATACCCCTTATTTGGTGGTGCTGTGTCTTTTTCTAGTAAGGTTTATCACATTAATAAGCCTTGACAAGCTCAGTATAAAAAAGTTGACTGTGGTGACCATAGAACAAGGTTGAGGACACCCATATAAAATCCCAACCAAGACCATCCTGCAGAGAATGCATCCACCAAATGTGCTGATTCTGTGTCATATCTTGCATTAACTAGCCATAGTTAAACATAGTTATTGCATTAACAGTAATTGACCAATATATAAAGTCCAATATATAAAAAGTGACCTTGAAATATGGTCAAGATGACCCATACACAATCCCACCCTTTTCGCCCCTAAGGGGGACCCGTAAACCACATTTGGTGATCCTGTGTCTTTTACTTTCAAAGTTGTCGCATTAACAAAGCAGACAGATAGATGGAAATCATTTCTATTGCTCCTGCTCCACTCACCTCCAGTGACAGTGTGAGCTAAAAATGGAAAAACACATAAATTACTTGGAAAATAATGAAAAAAAGGCCAACATAAAATAAAACTGTAAAGTGCTAATGTTGGTGTTAGCTGCTAGTGCTAATGTTGGTGTTAGCTATTAGCTGCAGGTACAGACCTTTTGAAATATTCAGAAACAATTCATATCATAGGCACCTGGTAGAGGAGGGAGGATGCTGGTGTGTCTTGTCGCTGCTTCCCCATCCTGAATAATACCTTTTTTTGTGCAATGGTTTTAACCTGCAAGCTACAAGCCATAGTTTTTAAACTGCAAGGACTTTTTCTAAAACCTGCCCTATTTTTGAGCACTATATTAGCTTCATTCTAGCCACTGACCCACGGACTTTGAAATCTAATAACCAGTCAACGTCTGGCATTTTTAGCATTTGCTCGTCTAATCTCTGGACATCTCAAAGACGAGAAAGGATCTGCTGAGCTGTAGCTGCAAGTTTCTTTGTTGCTGGCTCGTCCTGCTGACGATAATACATCCTCTGGCTTTTACATGTAGCTTTTGGCAAACTCTCTCGGCATGATGCTCATGTACTCCGCCACACAGCTGCTGAAGCTCAAGCTCAATACAAACACCTGCCCAGAGTGTATATCTACCATCAAGGAACTTGGACTTCTTTACCGACCTCGTTACATCCACAGAAGTTCATGGAGAAAGTTTTTCTATTATCACTCCATCCACTCTGCTCCAACAATCCCAGCTCTTTGGTCAACATCTGGCACACGTTGCACACATCATCAGAACACTGTCGCATCTGGTGTATGTAGCAGACGGCTGCTGAAGAAATGATTGGAAAAATGATTGGCTTTCCTGTGCATCACTGAAACATGACATGAGCCAGAGGTATGTTCTGCACTTAATGAATCCTGCCCCCTTGGCTACTCTTACCTTCAGAAGGCATGCAGTACTGGTCATGGTGGTGGTCTTGCTGCAATACATCGTCAGGACCTGGAACTAACCTCCATTCCGTTATCGAAACTGTTATCATTTAAATGCCTTGCATTCAAATGCAAGCCTCCTTTGTCACTATCTTTTTTAATAATTTACCATCCTCCTAAACCCAACTCGGCTTTTCTCCAAGAGATTCAGGACCTTCTCAGTACACTCTATACTACCTCTGCCAATATTATTATACTTGGAGACCTTAACATACATGTTGACACCCCTTCCTGTCACTTTGCAGCTGAGTTCCTCCACCTACTTGATTGTTTATGTCTGCAGCAACATGTTGATGCCCCCAGACATTCCAGGGGACACACACTTGACCTGGTGATAAAAAACTCTGTTTCCATCATGAACTTAAGAGGTATGTGATCTAGGGTGATCAAATCATAAAGCCATATTCATGGAGCCGCCTCCCTCCCACACATCACAATCGCCCTTGCTCTAGACCTCCAAGATGTGTCATCTGGCTCTAATGTTTGCCTCGGTTGCTGAGACAGTGGACTTTTACAATCAGTCTCTAAACACCCTACTATACTACCAGGCCCCCATCAGGAATCATACAGTTACCTTCTCACGCTCAGCCCCGTAGTATACTAGTGAGCTGAGGAGGATGAAAGCAGCTGGACGTGTTGCCTTGAACCTTGTTTCAAGGATTCGGGACTGATGGTACACAAGCAGGCCTTTAGGGAACATTAAAAGGTCAATGCCAAATTATTCAAAGATGCACAGTCCCAGTTTTACTCCAACATCATCAACAACAACCCTGGAAATTCCAAACAGCTGTTTTCAAGCAAATGTCAGTTTTTAATATATGTAAACAAAAATTGCAAAATAAATATCACATACAATCTCTTAAATTAAGTTTTTATTTACTCATTTACAATAAATTAAAGTGAACTTATACAAGTCCAAACAAAAATATATTACTCAGATCTCTCACTCAGATGCTATCTTGGAAAAGTGCAATAACTTATTTAACTTCTTCAGGAACAAAATAGTATCCATCTGCTCCCTTCTCTCTAGTCCCTGTAGCCCCTCACTTTGACCATTCTCACTGACCCACTACCAGGGCCTTCAAGACATCTCAGCTACTTTTCCTCTGTCACACAGCAAGAGTTTGAGGCAATCATCAAAAAGATGAACCATCCACTTGTGCGTCAGACCCCCTGCCTACAGCTCTGGTAAAGTCTAATCGTGTTTCTATTAGACCCCTCATCACGCAGGTAATTAACCTTTCTTTGTTCAGATATGTTCAACCTGCACTTAAAACTGCTGTCATCAGGCCACTCCTTAAAAAACAACACAATAGATCCAGATAATTTTACCAAATACAGACCCATTTCAAAACTTCCATTTCAACTGAAGATGCTGGAAAAAGTGGTGGCTGCTCAACTCCATAACCATCTCAAAATCAAAAGTCTATATGAAAGTCTGGTTTCCGTCAATGCCACAGCACAGAATCAGCTCTGGTCAGGGTGACAAACAACCTGCTGATGACAGCTCATGCAGGCTTCCTGTCCCTTCTCATTCTTCTGGATCTGTCTGCTGCCTTTGACACTGTCAACCACAATAATCTGCTGGACCCTTTTCTAACCACTAATGGTCTCTTAAACTCTGTATACAACTGGTTCTCCACCTATCTTACTGAAAAAAATTAACATATTGCCTTGGGAGAATTCAAATCAGACACCCACATTGTCACCTACAGGGTTCCCCAGGGCTCGGTGCTAGGGCCAACCCTCTTTACCCTCTACCTGCTTCCCCTTGGTCATGTCATCAGCAGACATAGACTGGCATTCATTGTTATGCAGATGCCACAACTTTATCTTAAAACTGGTACCAACCACTCTGCTTTCATGCCATCTGCAACTCTCACCACCTGCCTGGAGGAGATAAAGTTGTGGATAAAACTTAACTTTCTTCAGTTAAACAGTTCTAAGACTGAGGCCATCCTGGTCGGCACTCCACACAAGGTCCACACTTCCTTCATCACTTTCTCCAATCATGATATTCCACTGTCTCCCGTCATCACCAACCTTGGTGTTAAAATGGACCCCCACCTCACCTATGTATGCCTACATACAACAACTGTGTAAAAACTCTTTTTATCACCTCAAGAACATTGCCAAACTCTGTCCATCACTCACTCTGGCAGATGCAGAAAAGCTGGTACATGCCTTTGTGTTCTCCATGCTGGACTATTGCAATGCACTTCTCATCGGGATCCCTAACAAAAGTGTTCAAAAGCTCCGATGCATCCAGAACTGCTAGGATCCTGATGAAGGTGTGAAAATTCGACCATTCTCTACTCCCATTACTCCCATTCTCAAGACTCTGCACTGACTTCCTGTCTTACTCCGCATTGAATACAAGGTCTCACTCCTCACCCACCAATGTATACATGGTACTGCCCCCACCTAACTCAAGGATCTCCTCATTCCCTAGACATCCTCAAGCTCCCTCTGTTCCACCACCACTTATAACCATAAAACCCCAAGGACTAAACTCCACACAATGGGGGATTGGGCTTTCTGTTCGGCCACTACACGCCTATGGGATGCCCTTTCAGACCACCTGAGGGCACCGCAGACCTTGGACACATTTAAACGTGCCCTAAAAACCCATCTTTTTAAAAGGGCCTTTATTGGTTGATTTTATGTGTTGTGCTGTTTTTATGTGTGAGTTTACTCTGTAGCAGTTTGAGATTTGCAATTAATGAAAAGTGCATTTTAAATAAAATGTAGTATTATTATTATTAATTACACTAGAAAAATGTCACAAACTTATATTTTGTTGGACCACTCTTAGCCTTGATTACGTGTAATCGCCATGGCATTGTTGTTTCAGTTGGTCAGGTCGAGGCTCAGCAATGTTATGCTGAAATAAAATAAGGTCAGCTGATGATCAATTGGGCACAAACTCTATCCCCGACTCTCACACACTTTGTTCACAGCCCCCCGAGTGTTAAGAACATTAACCTGCACCAAGTTCCCTGCACTAATTAGCTCCCCTATTTAAACCACCGGCTAGAATCCCTAGGCTAGGAGCTGCAACAGCCGGTTATCTCCGCGCCTTCACACTTCACCTCAGAACCCATGCAAGTGGACGCGGTCTAACTCATACTTGCTGAAAGACTTCGGCAGAGCACATAGGGGCTCAACCCAGACGACATCTTGCAACCTGCCCCATTCGCCCTCCATGTCCTTTGGTGAGTCAAAAGCAGGACCAAGCTGCTAAATTCACATGCATTGCCTACTCCAATAACTCTCACTACTGTACTATGTTCCCTTACAGTTACAGTGCTCCTCAACTTATTAAGAATACTCAAACTACCGCAATGTCTTCAATTCGGGACTCACCACGGGACTGCCACCTCACAAGCCATTGAACTGGTTCCCTCCACATCATTACCGAAGGGACGAGTCTACCCCCTATCTCTACCAGAGTGACAAGCTATGGAAGAATACATAGAACAAGCACTGCAAGAGGGCTATATTCACCCATCTACTTCTCCTGCAGCCACCAGCTTCTTCTTTGTTTCCAAGAAGGATAGAGGCCTTCATCCATGCATTGATTACCGAGCACTCAACCATATTACTGTCAAGTTCTGGTACCCATTACTTCTAGTACCCGCAGCCCTGGAAAAGCTTCGGGGAGCATCAGTGTTCACCAAGCTGGATCTCTGTAGCGCCTACAACCTTGCGGTAATCCGCAAGTGGGATGAAGGCAAGACTGCATTTATGACACCCACTAACCATTATGAATATCTGGTTATGCCATATGGGCTTGCTAACATTCCTTCAGTATTTCAGAGATTCATAAATGAGATATTTCTGAAAATGTTGGACAGATTGGTAGTGGTTTATATTGATAACATTCTCATCTTTTCCCCAGGCCCTTCCATCCATGTGCACCATGTAACCCAGGTTCTCCAATGCCTCCTCCAACATCAGTTCTTCCTAAAGGCAGAGGAGTGCTCCTTCCATCAGACCACTGATTTCTGGACTACGTGATAACTCCCTTGTTCGTATTGAGGAAGAGAAGGTCAGGGCCGCTGAGAACTGGCCTGAGCCGGAGCCTGAGACGGTGAAAGCAATTTGCAAACTTTTGCCACTGATTTATAAAGAACTTTTGTGTTTTGATGGCTTCCTTAACCAGTCTCCTCCATGGCAAACCCAAGACCCTGATCTGGAATGAAACGGCCAAGCTAGTGTTTCGGCACCTCAAAGAGGCGTTTCTGTCCATGCCAGTACTACAACATCCAGATTCAGACAAGCCTTTCATTGTGCAAGTAGACGCCTCAACCTGTGGGGTAGGGGCTGTGTTATCTCAGCAAGAAGAAAACCAGCTACCTCTGCCCTGTGCATTCTTTTCTAGAAAATTTAACCCAGCAGAGCAAAACTATGACTTGGGGAACTGAGAGCTCTTGGCAGTCAAACTGGCACTTGAAGAATGGCAGCACTGGTTAGGGGGGCCCAATTCCCCTTCCAAGTCATCACTCCCACCCCAAGTCTTCATCAACACCAGTGGGTCCTTGAGGAGCACCGCCTGACACAGCACCCGGTTGTCAGTATTTACAGCGGGACCTCTGACTTTCCCTGCTGGAGACAGTACACCCCACTCCAGGCAGAGGTTACCTAGGGGCCAACGCAACCCTCTTCCTCCTCCAGGAGTGTCATTGGTGGCCTGGAATGCCCACCATAGTCAGAAGGTTTGTGGCCGGTTGCGTGGCGTATGCCATCTCCAAGACACCTTGACACCTCCTGGCAGGGAAGCTCCTCCCTCTGCTCATTTCTCGTTTCCCATGGTCACACCTGGGAGTGTACTTTATGATGGACCTCCCTTCCTCACAAGGTAACACATGCGTCTGTGTCGTAGTGGATTGTTTCTCCAAAACGTGCAAAATAATCCCCCGCACAAGCCCTGTTCGAATAATCATTTATTCATTTTCTGAACCACTTATTCCTAATTAGGGTCATCGCCCCAGCAGTGGATCAGTGGTTCAGAGACAGCGAAAGAGTCTGGAGCGAGTCTCATTGGCACCTCCAACATGCCATCCGCTGAGGGGCTACTACGGCAGATGTGCGATGCTCCGAGTCTCCCTGCTACAAGGTTGGGGATAAGGTGTGTTTCTCCACCCGAAACATCCATCTCCAAACAACATTCAAGAAGCTAAGTCCCCATTTTTTTGGTTCGAATCGGTTTCCGTTTAGAACTCCCTTCTACATATAAGATTTACCCAGTTTCCCATGTTTCGTTATTCAAACCTTATCATTCACCCCTGGTTTCACTCACTCTCCTATTTAAACCACCGGCTAGAATAACTCCCTCGCCTAGCCTTGTTGGAGATACGCATCATTCCTCCTACTCCTTCAAGCATTTTGCACATTACTATTTCTGCTTTCCAAAGCTGCATCTGACAATTCTCATTAGTCTTCACATCTCATCACCACCTTCCTCCATAATTCACCCATTAAAACGTCTTCCGAAGTTTACCCCACTTCCTGGTTTTGTGTTTTGTTATGTTTATTTTCGCACACCCCTTGTAGCAGGTTTCATTTTGAGTTTTCTCTCAGTTGTGTTTTTGTGGCTCACGGAGTCCATGTTCTTTTGTGATTATTAAAACCCCCATTCTTTTCATATACTCTTTTGACTCTGGGAGTCATTCATAACATAAATGACCCTTAATCTAATTAATCACTACAGGCTCAATTCTCCAATGTGCAAGTCAAAGACTATGCCCCTAGTTTGTAGTTTTCAGGCTATGCAGATTCACCCCATGACTTAAGTTCATGGTTGCTCATGGGTACAGCATTTAGTAATCCATGTGCCTCTGGTGAAGTAAAGCCAAACTCTGGCATCTCTATGTAAATGCCATCTACCTGAATTCGTCTCTGTGTGAGAAAGAAGAAGCAGAGCTTGCAAAGTGCAAAGAAAAATACCATGGGTATTCTGACCTCAGCTGGATAAACTGGAGCAAACTGACGCACAGTCAGAGCTTGGAATGATGTCACACCCAAATAGACTGTGCTACTGCTTGCTTTAAGTGCAAAATCAGAGCCTGGTTTATGGTTTAAGTGGATTGGCCTTCAAATAGTCATTAGGAAAGTCCACCTTCCACCTTTTCACAACAGCCAAAATACAAGCAGGTATGACTCATTTTATGTTGGCACATGCTCAAAAAATCTTCTTAAACACAAATGAATCAAGCCCTAGAATTGACAAATTCTGTTTCTACTACGTAATTTGTGTTTCTGTGCTCTTACTACTACATTTTCTTAAAGATGACTTAAACATGCACTGTCTCCCAAAATTGAACTTTATTGCACTTTAATTCTTCCTACAGCAGAAATGGTCCCCATGGACTTGAAGGCAGGTCTGGGCATGTTTTATTATATTGTCAGAAACCTTCCGCATAGTTGAAATCTGTTAAATTTAGGTGGTGATTTCAACCTTCACTTCATCAACTGTGTTTGGAATTTTAATAGACTTTCCTTTCAGTTCATCCTGTGTTAGCCCTTCAATAAACTGGCAAATGACTCAGGGTGTACCCTGCTTTTGGGATCGGCTCCACCTTCCTCCTTAACCTTAATGGATAAGCAGTATAGATAATATATGGATGGATGTACAAATGGTTAAACTATCCATTCATTCATTCATTCATTTTCTGAACCGCTTATTCCTAATTAGGGTCGCGGGGAGGCTAGCGCCCATCTCAGCCGACTCTGGGCGAGGGCGGGGTACACCCTGGACAGCTCGCCAGGCCATCGCAGGGCATGGTTAAACTACTTTTTCTTTTTATAAAAGATGGATTTTTTTCAGTAACATTTTAAGTATTTTTTACAAGAGGTGGGAACAATGACAGAGAACACTGTATGCCTAGGCCTGGTTTTCTGTTGGATGTGAGCAATAGAACAGGAAGAGAAAGATTATGAGAAAAAAATGGCAGATGCAGGCATCTAGTATTAGAAGTCCCTCAGTAGGGGGAAAAGCAATCAATGCCATGCAGAGAGCATGTCTGAGCAAGAGCTCAGTCTCCAACATTTAGACTTTAGGGGGCTAGGACACACATGGTGTACCAGAACCATAAGAATGTTTGCAGAAACAAAGAAAAAAGCAAATTAAACTGTATAGTCAGTAGGAGAAAGCTTTGAATATGGGTTTCATTTCACTGGGGCTATAGTGATGTTTCCACAAGTGTGACGAATGTTTAAAAAAATTCAGGATTAACCCAATGTACAATTTGGACTAATGTATAATTTGTTTGAAAATAACTGAAAAAAATGTTCATCCTATAATGTTTCATCCTAATTATTGCATGACATTCCCTAAAGGATATTCTCTTTACGTCATGTGATCAACATGTGGCCAGACATTAGTGAGCTATGTGGAAATATCATGTAGCTCACTATTAATTCCATAATAATCATCCACACTAACAATTACTGGGTTAAAATGATGTAAAACTGGGTTAAAATAATGCAAAGGCAAAAATCTGTACCTCAGAGCAAATAGCAAAATATATCATCATAGGATGCACTGCGTAACAGTTGAGCTCCCTATGCAAACAGTAAAGTCAGACAAAGAAACGTAAATCATTCTATGTTTTTTATTTATTTATTTGTATGTTTTTGTTTGTTTTCGTTTTTTAAGGAACTGATCTCTAAGTACATCAACAAAACTATTCATGAACTGCAGTGCATTTTATAAAATGTAGTTCAGTAGAGTAGTTTAAAAATGTAAATATGTAGCACAGGTGTGCTGTCAGGTGATGACTAGACAGAGGCCATAGAAGACATGGCTCCTAATGCACCTACCCTGGCCACAACGAGGTTCAAGGCTGCTGGTCCATACAACCCATGGCAATGCCAGTGGCAGAAGCACTGAACCTGGCAAAACCTAAATAGTAGGGTTGGCGGGAAACGCTATCCTCACTGGATTTCGGTGTCAGGGTGGATTGGATTTTCAGCTCAATGGGAAAAGCAGTCCAGCATTTTAGTCTTAAAGCAAATTTTGGGAACACAGTCCAACACCAACATGACTACATAGCACAAACAGTTTGTCATTATTCATTTTTAATTATTATTTTATACAATAATTGTTGATTTTTTTTTTACATAATTAATGCTGTGTCATTGGAACCATAATTAGTAAATGCACAGTTAACATGAAAAAATCCATGCCGTTAAATAACTTTATTAAAAATCATATATTATACCCTTTTTAAAATCTTTATTTTTTTTTTATTTCAGACACCACTGGAGCACCAAGGTCTGATTCCCAAACATTTTTTAAAGAATTGAGTCCATGTGTTATTCACATTCATAAGTAAAATTAATTTACATTGGCCAGTTTTTCAACAATTTTTTATTCATCTTTATATTGGTTAAGACTATGAGAACCATTTCTCTCTGGAAAGGAACTCTGGAACTTTTCCTGGGGGCCAAGAAATAATGTACGTCTTGGATCTTGGATTGTTCAAATGCAAACTTATTGTTGTTGTTGTTCTTTTAGTAAGCAATGGCTAAAGTTTTTAATTTTTAGTTTGCAGTAAGTGAGTAAGTAAGTAAGTAAAACATTGTTGACAAGTGGAAGTATGATAGGGAGAGCTAGCTAATGGGAGATAATTAGCAAGAGCAAACTGGGAAGAAAATGAAGGTGAAAAGGGAGAGTGGAAATCACTGGCCTCACTAAATTTACTGAGAAAAAAATTAGTTGCATATATCACGGTTTTATCTTAATCCACTGGTGAGGTCTTAATAATAATTGACATTTGTGCCTAATAATATTGTAATTTGTTGAGTATGATTTATTAATCTTAATTCACATCTAATTATTGGATAATTAAATAACATATTCTATTTGTGGATTTCAGATATTTTTAGATGTTTTCTGTAGAATTAGTAAGAATACAATACGTGATCCACATAGTTAATGTCATAATGTGGGGATGAGGTGGATGCAAGTGCGGAAAGTAACTCATGTCTTTAATAAATAACTAAAGACAAAGCAAACAGATAACAATAACCAAAGATAAATTAAGCAAAGGTGAACATGTGTTCTGGGTCATGTTGCTGGGAGTGGCACAAGGGTTTCTAGAAAATATAGTGAATCAGGAGAGCTGTGGAAATAGGCTGGGGTTGTGTAAACATACTTCCTGGTGGACCCTTGGCATGGTCATGGGTCAGGGCGTGGACATGGACAAGAGCTAGGTCCTGGGTCAGAGCATGGATATGGACGAGAACTATGACCTGAGTCAGGGCATGGACATGAATCAGGACCTTGCTCAGGACATGGACATCGATCAGTTTCTAGCGGAAATTTTGAGGCTGAATCTTGGAGAGTGCTCTGAAAGTGTATACCACCCTGCAAGCCTCTGGAATCAGCTCTGGTGGGTAGACCGCCCTCTCGGCCTCTGGCCTAAGTTCTAGCAGGTAGGCCACCCTGGCCGCTTCTGGTCTGAACCTTTGTGGGAAGGCCGCACTGTGGGCCTTTGGCATGAATCAGAATCATCATTAGAATCAGAATACTTTATTGATCCCGGAGGAAATTGTGTAATTTGCGCCCTGTAAAAATCGCCCTGTCAGCCTCTGGAAACAATCTGACATCAGCAAAGAGCTGACGAAAAAGAAATTCGTAGATATAGCAGGCAATCAGTAAAATCAGCCAGGTGTGCTGAGCATGGGACAGTCATTCTTGATAGGACATGTGACCGTGAGAGGTACACTGGTTTCTAGTAAATGTATTGAGTCTGGACAGAAAGTAATTGAGATCTATCAGTCTGGAAAAGGTTATAAAGCAATTTCTAAAGCTTTGGGACTCCAGCTTAGATTACATCAGGCGTAAAAGTAACACCACATTTCAGAAAAAGAACATCATACCAACAGTAAAATATGGTGGTGGTAGTGTAATGATCTGGGGCTGTTTTGCTGCTTCAGGACCTGGAAGACTTGCTGTGATAAATGAATACTGCTGTCTACCAAAAAATCCTGAAGCAGAATGTCCAGCCATCTGTTCGTGACCTTAACTGAAACGAACTTGGGTTCTGCACCAGGAAAATGATCCAAAACACACCAGCAAGTCTGCCTCTGAATGGCTAAAGAAACACAAAATGAAGACTTTGGAGTGGAGATGCTGTGGCATTACCTTCAAAAGGAGGTTCATGCTCGAAAACAATCCAATGTGGCTGAATTACTATAATTCTACAAAGATGCAAGTGCCAGAATTCCTCCACAGTGCTGTAAAAGACTCATTGCAGTTGTTGCTGCTAAGGTTGGCCCAACCAGTTATTAGGTTTAGGGGGCAATCACTTTTTTCACACAGGACCGTATAGGTTTGGGGTTTTTTTCTTCCTTAATAATAAAAACCTTCCTTTAAAAACTGCATTTTGCGTTCACTTTTGTTGCCTTTGACTAATATTTAAATTTGTTTGATGAACTGAAACATTTAAGTGTGACAAACATGCAAAAAATAAGAAATCAGGAACGGGGCAAACATTCTTTCACACCACTGTAATCTAGATGTGTTTTCAGAGCAACATGAGTTGGTCTCCTGGACTCCACCCATATTTCTGAATGTGCAAAAAAAAAATTTATTAAGATGTGTTACAGATTTTCAGTGCTAAAGTGGCTTGCTTATGAAATGTAATCAAGCTACATATCACCATTTTAAAGACCCTAAAGACTTCAGCAAAAATGTTTAGTCAGTAAATTAGCACTGTTAGCATATCAGTCAGCATATCTTATAGCCGCATATCAGTTAGCATTCTCAAAGCTCATAGGCAAAAATGTTACATATTCTGATTCTAAGGAAAACAGTTAAAGGAGGAAAAAGAACTGGAAAAACCTTTTTTGAACATTGTGTGCGTTAAAAGCAAAGCCTGAGCCAGCTGCTTTGAAGTAGTGTCTTGGCCTGCGGGTCAAGAGAGCGAATGCTTTTTTATCTTAATTGAAAAAATTAAATCATTAAACATGACGCTTCAGTTTTTAAACTTTCTCCTATAATTCAATTTGTTGACTACTGAGAGTGCTGATTATGAGTATGGATTGGAAGGAAAGAAAGATAAATAGACAGCGGCAATGAAATGAGAAGCAAAAAGTATAAATTCAATAAAAAAATGACAGAACTCAGAAAGTTTAGCAGGGTGTATTGGATTAATATTATTAAACGGAGGAAAAGAAAAAGACATTGTGTAACATTTACTGCAATGGACACACACACACACACACACACACGCACACACACACACACACGTGCGCGCACGCACACAAAGTCGAAAGTCAAGCAATCAAATATACAGCTAAATTGGCTGAAGTGCTTACAGATTATTGGTTAAATGTGAATCTCAACTGTCATCTGGGATCCTATTTTAAAGGACAAATTCTCTCTCAAAAGGGAAACAGGAGACATTTTACTGTTTTTGGGTTTTTTTATGTGTGTATGTCATGAGTTGTACTTCACAAAATTAAATAAATACATTGAAATTAAAAGACAAGAATAAGATGTGTGATTTTTGAGTTCTGACACAAGTTAATTATAAATTACAGAGTCAGATATGATTCAAAGGTCAAGCCAGCTGTAAAGTGAGTGAGACGGGCATGAGAAATGGATGGATCCAGGGATGAATGCAAAGAAGTAAAAAAAAACAAAAGGGCAATAAAGGATGAAGGGAATGTCCTGACCACTTATCAGCTCAAACACAAGATAAAAGAAGTGATTATTATCAAATCAAACCCATTGCTGTTTAAATTCACACTAACACACACATACACACACACACACACACCTATTTTTCTCTTTTTTACCATTCAGATGGAAAAATACATTATCATTTGAAAAGACTCTTTTTTAAGAGATGACTTTTGGAACTGGATTAAGAACATTCATGTTACACAGTCTTGTGTGTGTGTGTGGGTATGGGTGTGGGTGCTTTAACAGTAATGCGGGGTTGCCGTGTATACCTATCATCCCCCACGCTGGCATGCTTACTCTGAATTAGGGATGTTTCATATTAAACCATGATTTGATGAAGCTTTTTTTTAATAAATGAAATTGAAAGATGAGGGCTAGTTTGACCTGTTCACTGGAATTTTTTTCATCACATACATGATGCATGAAGTTCACCTTCACAGAAGAACTCAACCATACACTGCTACAGTGTGTGAATGTCACCCACTGATGCAATGGAATTCATAATACAGCCACACAGACTGATGTGCTCTTGAATTCTTTTTGTATGTCTCTCTGTATAATGCTTAATACTGTATATAATCAGTATATGTTGTATATATTCTTGTTTGAGAATCTGATGCTTCACATGGAAAATTACAGAAAACAGGCATGTAATCATGTATTAAAGATAAAGACTATAATAAGGGAAAATAAATTACATGGGTCAAATGTCAGGTTGTGAGAGCTGTTTCTCCATACTAGACAAAGTGTACAGTTAGTCAGTCCTGTTTGGTAGGTCCTGTTTAAACAGAGAAGGGGAAAGGGAACAAGGAAATAAAGAAATAAAATGTTGTCGGTTTGGTGCTCTGACAGGTTAATAATAGTTTATTATTAGATGCTTCCTCTGCAGCCTCTTACATACCCATTGCTTCTCTTCCAAAACCTACTGCTATGCTTCCATCTGACTGAGCTTTGGTCAGTGACACAAGTCGAATTACTTACACACACACACACACACACACACACACACACACACACACACACACACACACACACACACACACACCCTTGTGGTAACCACTTATATAATATTAACCTTAATTAAAGTGGAAACCTCTGAGAACTTTTAGTTGTATTTTTATATGAAAACTGCCATTTTTTGTTAGCGCTGTTGTTGAAAGAAAGAAAGAAAGAAAAAAGAAAGGCTGTTGTACTCATGGAGATCAGCCAAAAGCTGAAAGCACACACACACACACACACACACACACAGGGGAATGGAGAGAGAGAGTAAGGAAGAAAGAGAGCGAAAGAGAGAGAGAGAGAGAGGTGCGTCCCCAATTTTCGATAGCACTGCATATGACTACTTTTTTCATCAGTAAATAAAAGCATTTAGATTAATATG
>JAOUQZ010015347.1:0-15341 GCA_028564935.1 Neosilurus hyrtlii
ATATATATATATATATATATATATATATATATATATATATATATATATATAAATTAGCAAGTTTATTTGCATGCTATATATTTCACAGTAGCTGACGGCACAGTGGCGTAGTGGTTAGCATGCCCACCTCACAGCAAGAAGGTCCTGAGTTTGAGTCCCGGGCTCAGTGAGGGTGTTCCTATGTGGAATTTGCCTGTTTTCCCTGTGCTTGCGAGAGTTTTCTCCAGGTACTCCAGTTTCTTCCCACATTCCAAAGCCATTCATATTAGTTCCACATTGTCCTTAGGTGTAAGTGTGAATGTGTTGGGTTGTGTGTATGTTCACAGTGTACCCTGTCTTTGTCCAGCCTTCCCACGATCTCAGTAGGATTAAGTGGTTTGGCGAGTGAGTGAGAGTGAGTGAGTATTTCACAGCTGCTTTATTTCTAAACTTTCTTTAACCAATTCTAAATTGTATTTTTTTTCATTTCACTACCTTCAGTGCGATCATTTCACTTCTGTCAACACCGCCAAAATCCGGACCACTGGTAAATGTCAGTTCCACCTTCTACTGAAGTGACCGATGGGCAGAGGTTAATAGCATATAAAATTACTGCCCATACAGAGACTTAATTAAGGCAGAATTTTATTACACTCCTCACTTACGCCTTTTAAAGAGCACAGGGAATTGTGCTAAATTGTAGCAGATAATGCCATCCAGAATAAAGCAGACAAAGCACAAGCAGACTCGCTGTTCATTTTTATGCTCTATATTCACACACCTTTACACTACACTTGAAAAGAAAGCACACGTGGAAAAATAATCAGTCAGAAATGAAACAGACCCAATTGCAGTAAATAAATCAAGGCATCCAGAAATTAAAAAGAGAACGGGTTGCTGTGTTTATGCTGTGTGGGGTATTTGATTAGCATCAGTTTATGAACACTCCTATCAGGATGGAAATGTTTCACATCATAGGATAAAGTGAAAATAAATGTAAACAAAATTAGAATAACTTTGTACAGATTTGTAGTGAGCACTTTAGTGAATTCTTCAGCTGAAACACTTAGTGTTAAATGGGTTGAGTCCTAAAATATCAACAGGCATAAAGGAAAAGGAGCGCCTCTGAGGTGTGAGAACATTTTAGTAGTGAGGCCCTGAACTGCACTTGTGTACTGAGTGCAATCACAATCCCAAGAGTTCAGGTGCAACCTAATAACCCAGTCTTGCTGACTGTGGCACGAAGGCTATCAAATTTATTTATTTATTGAGAGAAACACTAAAGCAGGCAAGAAGGTGGTGTATTATTTAATTGTCAACTCACACCAATCTATGTATGGTCCGACAGCCTATTGTTCCGACAGACCTAGGGTTCCGGGTGCGAACCCGTGATTGTGGCGCTTCTGTATAGTGTTTGCCCATTTTTCCTGTTTCAAAGTCCAAAAACATGCAGATTAAGTCAGCTGTCCATTCTAAATGGCCTACAAGTGTGAATATGAGTTAGAATGTTGACGTGTCACTCAATGTTAGCCCCGAGGTAGACTGGTGACCTGTCCTGCATAAGCAAAAGGAAATGAATGAATAAAATACAAAAGTATTTCATCGATACTCTACATGTAGGATGGACATATAGTTTGCAGTCGGCTTCACTGAGGTTTTCTTGAGGAGGTGAAAACTGAGCTTTCCGCAAATATTTACTCAAACATTATTAAGTTACTGTTGTGTATTTATTCCTGTCAGTGAATTACTATTACAGTTATACATATTCTTATTTCTTTTCTGTTGATTTTACAGCCCTGACTTTATTATTATTTAAAAAAATCAAATATCTGAGTTATAAAGAATCCCCAAAGGCAAACAGCAACTGAAATAATAAACATGTTGTTTGGAAATGATCTGAAACTAATAAAATAAAATAATTTTGAAAGGCAGAACATGCTGTTTTAATTATTTGGGGGTATTTTTTTTACATTTAAATTTTTTTTTTTAAACCATTACTGAGTTTTCATGCTGTACAGTTGAGTATGGTTAAGAGCGCCCCCCAGCGGCTATTTATAATACAGCGTGTGGGGGGAAAAAACCTGGGACCAGATTAATCACTTTAGATTATTTACCCTATTTTTTTAGGTGATTCTCACATGACCAGAGGAGTCCATTTAGTCAAAAGTATGTTTCACTTAATAAACAGTGATAACTTTTTGTTGTTGTTGTTGTTGGTGGTGGTGGTGGTGGTTGTGGCGGTGGTGCGTGGTGGTTGTGGTGGTGGTGCGTGGAGGATAGCTATTAAAACAGACATTTTTGAGTAAAAAACTGATTTTGATAATGTTGTTTAGATTATGGGCAGCATGATGGGGTAGTGGTTAGCACGTCCGCCTCACAGTTAGAAGGTCCTGGGTTCGGGTCCCGGCCTTGGACATTTCTGTGTGGGGTTTTCATGTTCTCCCCATGCGTGCATGGGTTTCCTCCAGGTACTCTGGTTTCCTCCCACAGTCCAATGATATGCACCTTAGGCTAACTGGCTGTTCCAAATTGCCCCTGGGTGTGGGTGTGAGTGTGAATGGGTGTGTGCATTGCCCTGTTCAGGGTGAACCCCACTCTGGCCCAGGGTCGGCTGAGATAGGCTTCAGCGTCCCTGTGACCCTGATAGAAGAATTAAGCAGTTGGGCAGATATGTGAGTGAGTATTTATATTATCAACATTAATAGACAAAATAAATAAAACAGCTTGCCAATTAATAGAAGTGTGGTGTTCACGAATGAATCGGTTCTTTTATGTAACCATTAAGAGCCGACTCTCATGTATGATCCTAATACCAGTGAAAGAGTCGGTTCTTATCGATGGGTTGAATCAAATGTACCGATTCACTGAAAAGAGCAGAACATCTGACCCCTGACAGTTTGCGCCTCTTTTTGCACAACAGTTTTTTTCTCTCTGTAACGTTTATTAACCAGGTGGAAGAGCTAAAAAGCTAATTACTCTGTCATTTTTGATTTTCTTTTACACTGAGTTATATTTTGGTGTAAATCCCGCAGAGAGGTTTCTACATCCTGAGGTAAATTACTCGAGTGTTAACCGACCTGCTAGCATGACATGAAAGCTGTTAGCTGAGTAGCCTGAGAGAGTCAAAGTGTGTTGATCCAACAGTGCTTCATTTTAAACCAATTTCCACTGTTGAGTTTAACACCACACACCCACCCACACACATTATTGTTTTTAATAGTGGGTGGGAATATCCAGCAAAAAAGTATTTCCAAAACTGCTTATAAGAGAATCTCAGAATCACTTTAGTAGGTATGTGGACAAAACAAACAAATAAATAAATAAACATAAATTACACAAATGAAAAAAAAAACCTTTAAAATGACACCAAAACCATGTAAATATATTAATAGTTAAGGTTTTTATGGAACTTTAAAGTTCACTCATTCCTTTGCTTAATCCTATTAGGGTCACGGAAAGGCTGGTGCTTATCTCAGCCGACGCTGCCACACCCAAGACAGCTCACCAAACTACTGCAGGGACGATTCACACCCATACCTAGGGGCAACGTGGAACAGCCAGCTAACCTAATCCATAACAGCCAGAAAACCAAGTCCATGTCTTTGTACTGTGGGAGGAAACCCACGTAAACTTTGGGAGAACATGCAAACTCCATACCTGAGCACGGGACTTGAACCCGGGACCATACGACACTGTGATCACAAAACAAACTACTATGATTATAAAATGAAAGACAGCCGTGACTGTTGAATGATGTTTCTCCTTAAATTTCGGCCTCTGTCGCTGTTCAGTGGTGTTTACGTCATCAGTAGTGATGGAATACCACTTGTTCTGAATGTCAGATTTTGATAAGTTTAATAAACAATAAAATATATATATATATATATATATATATATATATATATATATATGTCCCTCTAATTTTTTACGCATGTCCGGTGCGTAAGTCATGTGAGGACATGAAAAGCTGTGTGAGGATCTACATACTTACATTTAGTAAAGGATCGTTATTGTGTGATTTGTAACACGGTCATTCTGTCTTCTTTATAAATCTCTTGGGATAGAAGAATCTGCCATACTGATACATTTTCCTGATGTGTATTTCCACCAGAAAGGCCAATGACAGGTAAAGGATCACCAATGGCACTCAGGGGGACAGATGTTAAAGGAACTAAAGTGAAAGTGCAAGAGGTAAACCACATCAGCATTGGTATATTACACGGGAATGGGACAAACTGATTGGTTTGTTTTTTCTGGATAATTAACAATTATGTACTGATGGCGAGGTGGCTGTTGCTGAGAGGTGCATAAAGAGGTTTAGTTTATGCTACATGAGCACCTAAGCACAATAAAATTAGACTTTTTTTTATAAAATTAAAATCATTTAACACACGATGTGCTTTTTTCTGGCTAATATACAAAGCAGTAGTAATTTCATTCATCTATTCATTCATCAAACTGTTCACACTAACTAGGGTCATGGGTAGATTGGAGCCTATCTCAGCTGACTTTGGGCAAAGGCAGAGTACATCCTGGACAGCTTAACAGTTCATTGCAGGGCAGTTGTTATTTGCTTAATGTAAAATACGCTACGTGGCCATAGGTTTGTGGGACATATGAGATTCTTCACTGAACTCTTTCCAACAAATCTAGAAGCACACAACTTTCCAGAATGTCTTTGTGTGCAGTGGCAATATACTGTCGTCTCCCTTTACTGGAACTAAGGGGCTCAAATCTGCTCCATCATAACAATACCGTTGTGCACAAACAAGGTGAAGACCCACATAAAGAAAAAGAGTCTCTAGATGACCCTGACCTCCACATGGCAGAAACTACCCATTGCAGTTATCCCAAAATATCAAAAGACTCAACTATACCACCTAGTAGAAGTTACTGCCAAGATTTCTGGGTTGATATTAAAATTATTATTGATTGATGGATGGACTGACGGACATACTGATGACTATATAAACCCCCCCCCTTCATTATATGCAGCAGAGATAAAAATCGTTTGCTAAGTTTGGAGTGGAATAACGTAAGTGGACTGAGCCATAACATCAGTCCCACTGAACAGATGGACTGAAATCAGTACCTGGTCTCACAAACGCTCGTGTGGCTAAATGAGCAAAAAATAAATGAAATAAATCCCTGAAGCCATGTTCCAATGTCAGGTTATTATTAGAGCAAATTGGGATGAAATCTGAAATGGTATGTGATGTGATCAAAAAGTTCCTGGATTAATTGTAGTATGATCATGGGCTTGCAGCCGGAGTTAGCAGCAACCCTTATGAGTCAAGTGTGTTGTGTGACATTGGGTCCTGTGTTACAAACATTTGAATACTTTAACAAGCCAAGGGCAAATGAAGCCATGTCACACTAATGTCACTTAAATGCTCACTGATCATTTCCGTAGGCTTGCTGAAGCATTTTAAGGGTCTCCTTCACTGATGTTCCCAGTTCAAACAGTAAAAACACAAATACACCTGTTCATATTGTTATATATCCAGGTCACGCGGGTCCATGTTAAAACTGTGATGCAATGCTGTTTGCTATTGATTCATAGAGGTATATGTTCACTCCTGCTGCATGTACATGACTGTACTATTCACTACAGGAACCGACCCGAAACATTTTACTTGCCCCTTGTACGTTCAACAAGCACATATAGGTGTGATGATCAGGTGTTAAAACATGGCTTCCACATGAAAAGTTCAGATGCAAAACCCAGTAAGTCCAGTTGACCTCTTCTACTTTAAAACAATGACATTAACCTGAAACAGGTTTATTTCATACAATATGGTATTTTGTTCAGTGTGCCTTAACCATTCCATAACAAAAAAAGAAAAAAATAATTGAGATTTACCCTTACAACCAGGTAAATTTCATTGTTTTTAAACAATGCTGCTCAGGTGGTCTTAGCTGAATTTTGCATCTGAACTCTTCACATATACAGTAGTGTGTCAGCGGCAAAGTGCCACCTCACAGCTCCAAGTTTCCAGGTTCCATCCTCAGGGTAAGTTATTTATCTGTGATTTTTGCTTGTTTTTCCCATGGTCATGTGGGTTTCCTCCCATGTCAAAAACCATGGCAGTACTTGGATTAGCCCCTGGTGGTGAATGTCTGTGCATGGTACCCTGAGATGGACGACTGTAGATTCCTACCTTATGCTCATCGTTCTGGGGATGGGTTCAGGATCCACCATGATCACTATCAGCATAAAGCTGTTATTAAATTTCATGAAAATTTAGTGATAGCTTTTTGCTTTTAATCAAATATAACAGACTTGGAAGAGGTACAAAATGAATAAAAATGATAATGCGGTTTATACGAACAGATAAACCTCGGTAAGATATTCTGTTTCAGAAAGGCACTTATTTATTTAAGATAAATGTGATGTTTACCTACAGGCTGAATATACCACTGGGTATGGTGATGTTTCTCCTGCAAAGAAGACCAAAGTGTCTTGTACTAAATCATCCCATGTGGATGGGAATGATGGGTTTGAAACAGTATTTTCAGGTACAGTCAGGTTACACTTGTTCTTTTAATAATTAATGGAAAGTAAGACCAAGTAGACACTCAGTCTTTTAATCTGTATATAACACACCTCTTTATTTACATTAAGATGCTGTGAGAGACATCAATCTCCTGTTCACAAAATACTCTGAACTGATGCAGTAAGTGAACACAAACATGATCAGATACGCAGTAAATTGTTCTATTAAAACAAGCAAAATTCATCAGTGACTCATGACCATAGACTTGACTAGGATAAGGGGACATTTATAACCATAGACTCACACCCAATTAAATTAAAAGGATATCATACATGACTTACTGTATGTACTGTGAACATTTATTTCATGACCTCGCATTGGATATGAACTGATAACTGGCGAGGCGACAACTGAGCCATCTGTCAGTCATATCTGCTGAGAGTGAGTGGAAGTTTTTTTTCTTCCACGCTTACTGGATTTAAAGCATTTTTTTAAAGCATAAAAATAAAATATGTTCTTATCGTGAGATACAAAACCCGGGGAGCCAGCTAACATGGGGTCTCGCTACATTTCTGGTTGTGGCAAACTGTTTAAAACGATTTCAATATTTAATATCTTACTCACTTGCTGAACTGCTTAATCCTACTAGTGCCGCAGGAGGCTAGAGCCTATCTCCACCCACACTGGGTGAACACGGGGTACACCAGACCATCGCAGGGCTAACACACACACACTCATTATTGGCAATGGGCAATTTGAAACAGCCAATTAGCCTAATGTGCACGTCTTTGGTCTGTGGGAGGAAACCGGAGTACCTAGAGAAAACCTTTGGTCAGGACCTTCTTGCTGTGAGGCAGACATGCTAACCACTGCGCCACCATGCTACCTTGATATATTCATGAACACATACATACATTAAATTTACATACATACAACATACAAATGATTTGAAGGGGCCTATTCTTCCCAGAATCCTCTGTGCCAAGTAACATGTTGCTATTTTATTTTCCCTGCCAAAAAACAGTCTGCAAAAATTCAGATATAAGGCCATAAATCTAAAACTGTAAGCATATCAACTGTACTTTATAAATTACTTTAAATACCATTTTTACTTCTGTTTATTATTAATCTAAGATTTTTTGGAGCATCAGCTCACTGTTCAAGCATTCTAGCACACTGTGGTATTCATACAGCGCCATGAGAAAGACGAGACAAAAACTCACCAACACCTACACTACCCTGACAATCCAGACTGCAGTAACTGCAAAATATTCAAAATTGGGAAAACCAACCTTTTCAACTCCTCTGAAATGAACTGAAATTTCAGGTATAATATAACTCCAAACAATTTATTTTCCTTAGATCACCTTCCAGGGAAAACCAATTAAGTTTGTTGTCATTTGCAGCGTGACTTGTCAGGGCAGTGTATTAACCATATGAAAAAGTAATTGCCCGCAAACTTGACATTTGTATTGCATTAAGCATGTTAGGTGTCAGATAAATTGAGTCAAAGGCTAAGATTGCATTACATGTCTGTGATTTCCAGACCCAATTTTATTCCAAAGATAAGCAGAGGAAGAGAGGGATTATGGAGAAGATTATGGAGTTAATAATGTCTGTGTTACTTTCTCACTGCTCTGTTCTGCCTGTATTAAAATGTGTTTGCAGTGAAAGAGCAGCTTTGGATGCATCACAGGTTCAGGAGCTGACGAATATTCTGACTGAGGCTGTGAGCGTGGAATCACAACTCAAGGAAAAGAAGGAACATCTGAAACGGTCTTTGGCTATTATTTCAGATAAACTACAGGGATGATCATCTGACAGATGTTAAATTAAGGTATTAGAGCTGTATTTGATTCAGACTGCATGGAAGTCATGCATTGTTCTAATGGTGATCTTTTTATGTAATTCCAGTATTATAATTTTATTTTATACTTCATGTTAACTAAAAAAAAAAATGGGGATTTTTTATGGATGATCCTCTGAACAGGCAGCAGCAGTTTATAGTAGCAGCAGTTTGAGTAAAAAGTTCAGGATTCAGGTTTGCCGTTTTATATGATGTAGGCTTCGAGCTGATTGTTATATAGGTTGTTCATCACTTTGTAGACATGGAGCACTGTTCTTTATGTTCCAACTTTGTAAAGCCCTGTGAATGCAATACAGGATGTTACCCAGCAACCCTGTGATGCACTTTTTCTCTGTAAACCTTCATCTCTGATCAATGGCTCAACTGTGAACAGCTTTTTCTCTGCACCTGACAAACTGAAGCCTTTGTGGATGAAAGAACTACTGATCGAACATCATAACACTGTCGGTAGATTCTCAAATCTCAAAAAGAAGATATCCTGCTCCCTTTTTGTGTTTGTAAGAAAATATAAGGACAAAAAATGTGATCATGATTTCAGTCAGAGTCACGTGCAGTACTGATATCTAATGGTGACTTTTGACTGCTTTGTTTATTTAAGATTCAGCCGACTCGGTCCATAAAACTGACTTTACTTTATTGAAGCCAAAGACAAATGACTTTCTCCAAAGGCCAAAAATATGAGTAGAGCCGATTAACAACACTGAGTGACAGGCTGGCATCATTTGTGTTCATGTCTGGCACACACACTTACACATGTACAGGTAAGCAGATGGCTCCAAGTTCTTACTTTTTTTCTGACCATAATTAATGACAAATAAATGACAAGATATAAAATATAAGCAACTTAGAGAATTAAGGCCATGAAAAATGTCTAAATGAAATGCTAAATTTGAACAGAATTAAGGCCATTATTTACTGAGATATTTCAGAGGACTGTAGACTAAATAACCACAACTGTCACAAACAGGGCTCAAAAAAAAAAAGCTGATAATTATTTTTGAATGTATATGTGGCAAATCAGCAAAAGGAAAAGATTCCCTGAAGACAAGAGGAAGTGAAGCAGAATCAGGACCAGTTCTCACGAGAGTGTTTTCAATGTAGAAAAATAATTCAATAAAAGAAAAACAATAGTTACTTGTGTTTGACATGAAGAATAATAGTTCAAAATGACTAACAAAAACAAACCGGATGCTGATTTTCTTTCCCTTGGTATCCATACAAGACCTATCCATAAGAAATACAGGAAGTGTGGATATAAGCTCGGATACACAAACATACCAGGTCCCCCCCACATCTCCTTATTTATATAGGCTGTGATAATTTAAATCAGAAAAAATATTCAATTTAGTCAACAGCAATTATGAACACAAGAATCAATGTGGTATTTTGTCAAAATGATATTTATAGAATTTACAATCTCACCAGTTTATACAGTCAACTGGGAAAAACTTTCAGGACCGGACGACTTTCCCTCAACCCTCTGTGACAGTCCTATTTACTCCAGAGCAGAGCCACAGCTTTACAGATCCCTACATCATGGTAATTAAAGTAGCTTAAACCTGCAAAGGTAACCGTGGACAGGATAAAGAGGCCTGCTTTGGCCAACTTGACTTTTGATTCTCCATGAACGTAGTCAGTCACAACCTGGCCCAGTCCCCTGAAAAAGAGATTCCACACAGTCAGGTCAGATCGATCATTAAACACTTCTTGAATCATTTAAATTGCACCACTAGATGGCTACAAGTTTGCAGTCACCTGACCATCACTGCCATGTGTGCTTATTTCACGAATTATTTCTACAAAGTTATTAGCAAAAAATGTGTATAAACTAAGTGGTCTGACTAAGGAACCACTGAACAACTTTGGAATGAATTGAAATGACTGCTATGCACCAAGATCCAATGTACAATTCAAGTTAGTATATAATACACGGGAATGTATAGGCATTATCCCAAGGAGATATGGACACTCATCGTTTGTCTCCGCCGTTTGGAGCAGGCAGTATAATCAGTATCACACAAATAAATAAATATACAAACTTTAAGTTTGCTTTTCCTATGTTCCCTTGTAGCACATACTGATATCTTAGAACAAGTGTAAAAGTCACAGTTATGGAGTGATGTTTCCTAACGTTTCTGTGTAGTATATAAAACGCTGAAGCAGGCTGACCTCACCTTTCCCGTTTCTGCCATGCTTACAATGTATAATCCCACGTCCACCTTGGACTGGTCAGTCATTATTACCACACACACTTAACCACTGTCACGTTATTCTTATTCATATCCTGTTAAACCCTCACATCACTTCCTCATCAAGTACCACAACTCTGTCATAAGCATTTTCCAAGTCCACAAACACGCAGTGCAGCACCTTCTGACGCTCCCGGTACTTCATCAACATTCTCAAAACAAATGTACTGATCGAACCTTTTCCTGAGAGGGACAGTTTCAGGGATTCTTTTACAGATTTTTAAAGGTAGATGTCTTGACAAAAATCTGACTTTGAAACTTTTTTTGTATTTTCAGCAAGTTGAAAGTCTATGCCCCAGCGAAAAAGCTGCTTATTCAAGATTTTCTTTGAAACGTAGCCAATTATATTTTGCTTTACCCTCTGATAGAAATAGTAATAATAAAAATTTAAAAAAGCAAGGATTTCCATACCAGTGACCATGCAGAGTGAGCGCTGCAGCCAGAGAGTAGTCCATGACAGGGCCAGGGTAGAAATAGGCAGCAGGGCCCAGGCTTAGAAGAATTACGCTCAGTATTCGTTCTCCTGTCCAGTGCAGTGAAGCAGCTTTAGACCCAGAGGCAGCTGTGGGACAGAGATAGATTATATACACAAAGTCATTACCTACCAAACTCCTTTGGTAGTAGCTCAGTGGTTCAGCAGGTTATTGTGAAACCGCTGCTTGAAATGAAGAGAATGTTCTCACCCTAAGGAAATTAATTATTTAGATGCAATGTACATCTGTGATTGTAAACCGATTCTTTCTGCATTTAATCTTACACAGACCAGCCGTAAGTATTGTGTATGTCCACCCTGTATTGCTGAAAACAGCTCTGACCCAATAATTCATGGACTCAACAAGACCTCTGAAGATGTGTTGTTTTATCTGGTATAAAGGTATTAATATCTATGGCCATTTAATCCTGTAAAGGCACTGACCAATCACTGCCTTGCAGCTGCTGGGAAATATCCAGTCAAATGCTCCTGTGTCTCCCTGCTCCTTCATGACCCTACCTTGAATACACAGGTCAAACTCAAAAATTTGAATATTGTGCAAACATTCATTTATTTCACTAATTCAACTTAAAAGGTGAAACTAATATTATATAGACTCATTACATGAAAAGTGAAATATTTCATGCATTTATTTGTTATAATTTTGATGATTATGGTTTATAGCTTATGAAAACGCCAAATCCAAAATCTCAGAAAATTAGAATATTACATTAATTTTCTAAGCAGCCTAAACCTAATTAGGGTTAACCCATCTCACCCGACTCTGGGCGAGGGTGGGGTACACCCTGGAGAGCTCGCCAGGCCATCGTAGGGCAGAAACACTCAAACAACCATTCACACTCACACTTAGATTATTACATGAAATCAATAAAAAAGGATTTTAAATACAGAAATGTCAGCACTCTGAAAAGTATAATCATGCATATGTACTCAGTACTATGCCTTACATTAATCCTACAAGTATACAGACTGTTTTGTGAAAGCAACAGAAAATTGTAAATGTATTTATATTTTTTAAACAGCTAATAAACTACGAACATATCCATTCTAGGCTGGACAAAAGTCTTATTGCAATCATGTAACATCAAATTCTGGATCAAAGTAATCAGTAAAATTAGTAAAAGATAATTAGTAAAAAAATAATGAAAGTTCTTGATTAACTAAATATACATAAAATACATTAAAGCAGCTTTCAGGCAATTTAAAAAATCTTTTTGCAAAAACTGTAGAAACTTTCAAGATCTCCTAAAAACAAATGAAAATAATTTGCAAGCAGTGGTAAGAAATTTCACACACCCTTGGTACACACAGGTGAGCTCAGTCATGCAAGGAAAACTATCCACAAAACAACTGGGCCCACAGAAGTTGAAGTTAGCCTCCTGATGACTCCCTCAAAAGCTCCATTAGGACTCATAGCTAGCAATGTCTGCTTCAGCATCAACTCTACATCGTATTTCTTGCAATGTCACCATACAGGTCCTGTACAGGACAGCTAGAACACCATCACATGCTTACCAAGGCCCTAACATGTGAGAACCGTTATCAGCGGAAACATGAAGGAAAAAAATTCTATTTGAGATGAATTATTAATTCAGTATCATGTCGCTCTGCCACCAATGTTGTTACTGACCATCTAGAAAATTGCTGGACCCAGAGTTCACCGAAGAGCAGGGCATGTATGAAAGTGAAACATCATGGTTTAAGGCCACCTCCAGTACATAGGTATCTCAAAGCTATGTAAGATGGGTGGGAACATTACCAGATGCAAATATCAACATATTGTTGCTTCCCATTACGTTTCAAACCTACATGTGGCATTTTCTGACCATTTGATGAATGAGCTTTCCTCTAAAATAGCTTACTTTTGTATTAAAAATGGATTGCAAGTGTCTTGGGCCTCAAGAATCTTTAGTAGCACTTACAGACTTTCATTATTTGTAATTTGAACATCTTGAAGGTGTCTGATTCTTTTAATATGAGAATTATTCATCACGACAAGCACCTGGGAGTCTGGTACCATCATGGCCATGTTTGCAGAGGTACTATTGACCCTGAGTTACTTTTTCAATATTATGTTATATTTGCTACAATATTATACAGTTAGTTATAAACAAGGCCATTTTATTATTTTTCTGTAATAAATAGTCTTGAAAGTGAAATTAAGTCTTTGCGACTTGAATTTTGTCCAGGCAAAAATGGGAATATTTATATTTAAGAAGCTGTAAAGATTTGAAGAAATAGCACATATAATTCAGTACCATCAGATGGTTATTTTAAGTCATAGCCGATTAAAATCGGTTAATACCATAGGTTGGTGAGGTACATCAATGTCCACATGCGCGACAAGAATTTTGTCAATGACTGTTTGGGTCCAGCTCACATGTTTCGAAAAAACAAACGAAGCTGCGAAGAGCAGCTTGCTTAAAGTATAATAACTTTACTATTCATTCACCTTCCTTTGTTTTCATTAATCATTCTGAATGCTCTCTGCTTCCCTGAACCTTATACGTGCATGTGTTTGTGTAACTGAATCTCACAAGAAGGATACAGAGTTATATTGGATGAGATTTATTTTACAATAAGTATAGGCGAAACTCAGTAAGACCTGTGCTAATAAGAGTTCTATCATCTGAACATACAAACTCTCCATTTATTCATTTTAAATCATTACCGTGGATGCTTGTGTATACAGGTGGCTTAGAAGTGCAATCCTGCGACGTCACATACACTGTGGTCACCAGCGCTATATATATTTAGGTATATGTATAAGTATATGTATAGGTGTGTCTCTCTACCCCTCTATCTCTGTGTTTAATCCATATCAACATGATAAGAGTTATTGTGTAATGATTGCATTCTGCGTACCATAATAAGATGGTGTTGCGTGTATTTTGGCTGTGAGCAAGTTGGAGTGATCCTGGTCCTTTTTATGTGCTGTCAAAGGTCTGATGAGAGAAGCACTGCGGAATAACAGAGCTGGAGAAGGACAAGAGAGAAGAGGAGGCTCATAAACAACAAAACCTGAGCCGGAAACTTTACACGGCATTAAATTAAACAGAACAGCTTTGAAAATGATTATCTTGTGCAATAATGAGCACAGAACTCATAACAAGCTGGCTATTTGGAAAAGAAATAGGCAAATATTTCATCACATAATTCATTTTATATTTATTTTAAACTAGTATGAAAGAAGACTGTTTAAATTAATGGGAGAAGGGGTCACTGTTGATTACAAACCTTCTTAATAAACACAAAACAACACAGCCTGCATGTATTTACAGGAGACTTTATTATATGAAATGTATATATCACCATGTATGTGCTTGACATTTGTTCTACAGAGAGAGACCTGCAGGCTTTATGCTAACCGACATGCTAATCCTGCATTTCCGGAACATCATCTGTTTTTATTAAAAGTAATCACACAGAATCATTTCCATCACAGAAAAAATCACTACACACAGCTTCGAGCACAATACTCACGGCTTACGCCCCTGTTGCAAACTGAGCTGATCCTCACCAGCGCCGCCATAATGATCACAGCCAAGGTCACTGTCTTTCACCCGGAAGTAGTTCCCGAATACTTACGTCATAATATTAAAGTCTACGCCACAGCCATGCACTCAGCTGTATGTCATTTCAAACTTGTGCAAAACAGTGACTACAGTTTAAATTATTACATTTAATATAAAATATTAAATGATTTCTTTTTGATTACCAGAGTTTAGAAATAAGGAACAAGCAGATGGGGGCACCGACGGCGCCATATTGGATGGGTCAACCTCCTTATTGCTCTTAAATTATTATATATATTTTTCCCATAAAGACAAACTTCAGGCCAGTGCTTATCCCCAGTTTTCATAGCATGACTAGCAGCCTGATCAAATTTCAATCTGTTCCACATTCATATGTCCCAAAATTATGTTAATTAATGCTTTCCAAAAACTTTTGTGCCATTGGACGCCATGAAACTCACAAACATTTTTGAGCAGACTAAAGCCTGCTAATCTTAATGTACCCAAATTTAGGCCATAAAATCTGTGTGTGTGTGTATATATATATATATATAGAGAGAGAGAGAGAGAGAGGTGTGTGTGTGTTTATATATATATATATATATATATATATAGAGAGAGAGAGAGAGAGAGAGAGGTGTGTGTGTTTATATATATATATATATATATATATATATAGAGAGAGAGCGAGAGAGAGAGAGCGAGAGAGAGAGAGAGAGAGAGAGAGAGAGAGAGGGCGGG